>JAVTVY010039739.1:0-19277 GCA_036873755.1 Hanleya hanleyi | reverse complement strand
AATGTGAAGAAACTTGTGGAATGGCCCACCCCAAGGAACGTAACTAATGTCCGTGCTTTACTAGGAATGGGTAGCTACTACAGGAGATTCGTGAAGAACTTTTCACAGATTGTCAAACCCCTCACAGAGCTCACAAAGAAGAACAATGTCTTCAAATGGACCCCAGAATGCCAGACCGCATTTGATGAGCTGAAGGCGATTTTGGTCAGCCCAGATATCATGGGGTACCCGAAGGACGACTGCCAGTTTGTGTTGGACACCGATGCTTGTGACGTGAGCATAGGAGCTGTGCTGTCACAGATTCAAGATGGGCGAGAGCGGGTAATCTCTTATGGCAGTAGGACACTGAATAAAGCAGAAAGGAATTACTGCGTTACTGATCGTGAGTTACTAGCAGTGAGGCATTTTACTGAGTACTTCAAGCATTATCTTTTAGGTAGAAGATTTTTAGTGAGGACCGATCATCAAGCCTTGAAGTGGTTGTTCAGTCTCAAGGAGCCTAAAAACAGAATTGCCCGATGGATTGAGACGTTATCGGCTTTTGACTTCGAGATTGAACATCGGGCAGGCAAAAGTCATGGTAATGCTGATGGCATGTCAAGATGCCCAAACCCACGACAGTGTGTGTGCCCCGACGAACCACTGAGCTGTGGACCATGCTCTAGATGTGACAAGAGGTCGTCCGATATGGACAGCTCCCTTTCTGAAAGAGACGTTACTATAAATAGGGTGGCAAAGACAAAACGGGATTCAAAATTGTGGAAAACAGTGATATATACCTACCTGATAAATGTTGTGTTCTTTCTTCTTAGTGTTCTTTCATTAGAGGATTTATGTGTGGATGACTGGCGTGGTCAACAACAGAAACCAGCCGAAAGTGGAGAAGAAAAACATCAAGACACAGTCGGTGTATCTGATGTATCTGGATTTCCATGTTGGACAGAATATTGGGAATCATTCTCCAAGTCGATATCTGATGTAACTGGAAACTTAAAGAGATTGGGGGTTCGGACAGCCACATGGGCTGGGAAGAAGCATGATACAGTCTGTCATATTACGGAAACACCGTGGATACAGGGGTATTCAATGACGACCTTGCGGAAGAAGCAACTTGAAGAACCCAAGACTTAGGTCCAGTTGTGAAATGGTACACGAGTGGTAAGAGGCCTTTTGGTGCTGAAGTTTGCGCAGGAAGTCCAGCTACTCGTCATTACTGGAATAACTGGAATAACCTGACATTGAAGGATGGGGTGCTCTTCCGGAGATTCGTACGAAAAGATGCCAGTGGTGAGCACTGGCAGTTCTTGGTGCCAAGATCGATGAGAGAGTATGTGTTGAAAAACATGCATGACTCTCTTCTCTCTGGACATCTGGGACGCAAGAAGACCAAAGAGAAGACTCTACAGAGATTTTATTGGTTTGGCATTCGCGATGATGTGGAAAATTGGATCATGAGATGTGACCAATGTAGTGCCAGTAAGCCTCCACCACGAATGCCGCATGCACCCTTAGGTGACATGAGAGTAGGAGCACCTCTGGATCGGCTAGCAACAGACATTCTTGGGCCGTTACCTGAAACGCCACGAGGAAACAGGTATGTCTTGGTTGTAACTGACCATTTTACAAATTGGGTGGAGGTGTTACCAGTGCCAGACCAGACAGCGGTAACCTGTGCTCAGAAGATTTTGAATGAAGTCATTTGTAGGTTTGGTTGTCCTTTGGATATACATTCTGACCAGGGATCGAATTACCGCAGCGAATTGTTTGCCGAGTTATGCAGATTTCTAGAGATTAGGAAAACACAGACATCCCCGCGGCACCCCCAGTGTAATGGTAAAGTTGAACGATTCAACAGAACACTGGTACGAATGGCCCGCGCATACCTAAGAGGTGAGCAAAGGGATTGGGATCTTCATCTGGGATGTCTAGCTGCTGCGTACCGTGCAACACCCCATGAAAAGACAGGGTTGACCCCAAACCTGCTAATGCTAGGGCGAGAAGTCAGAATACCCGCAGAAGTTGTTTTTGGAAGCGGTACCGATCCATTGGGAGATGAGATGACATCTTATGGGGACTATGTAGACAAGCTGAAAGAGAGGATGCAGCATGCCCATGATGTAACAAGGGATAGGCTGAGAACTACAGCAAAACGGCAAAAGCAGAGCTATGATGCTAAAACAGCCCTATACACCTATCAACCTGGTGATTATGTGTGGTATTTTCAGGAGCTGCGGAAGAAAGGCATGAGTCAAAAGCTGATGCAACCATACGCCGGTCCATATGTGATCTTACAAAGGTTGAACGACCTGGACTACGTCATACAGCTAGATGCGAAGGGTACGAAACGGCTGATTCATCATAATAAACTAAAACCGTATGAAGGGTACATCTTTCTCAAGTGGGCAAAGCGTGCTGTAGATAGGGCCAAAAGGGAAGGACCCCAAGGGAAGTTGACCAAGAATTCATAGGATGACCACTGATACACACACTCAGTAGTGGATAGACATGATCCTGACACAACTGATTGTGTTGTAATTAAATGTTATGATTTATTACAGTCCATCATGTCAAGCCAAGTTGCTATAAAGAAGATCTCGGATCGAGCCATCAAGGCACTTCAAAAGCGAGGACCAGCTCTTCAGTGCACCAAGTGCGTATACAAGGGAGACAGTCAACAGATGATCAGGCATGTGGTGCTGCTTCATTTACCTCAGGACAAGCTGCCATTCGCATGCAAGGCTTGTGGAAAGCGTGGCATCAAGTTGGATGAAATTAAGAGGCATGTACAGACGAAGCACCCAGGATATGATGAAAGTACTTACATTGGGGGAACCAGGAAACCATATTCTATCAAACCAGAGGATGCCACCAGCCTATCTCATGAAGACTCACTAGCACATTATGAGGATAAATGTGCAGCAGTGGAATCAAAAGTCAAGGTCACTCCGAGTGAAGGGAAATCAGCACAGAGTACAGAGGCGTCTCTGCCAGCCCTGCCAGAGAAACAGGTGGAAGCAGTCCAATCAATAGACATGTCAGTCTTCAACGACCTAATGAACAGTCGCCCTGACTTGAAGGAGGAATTGGCACGCTTGACAGAATTAAAGCAAGCTGTTGCATCCATCCCAGAAGAACCGTTAAAGACGACAGGTAGTGTGAGTCTCCCACTGAAGTCCCCGGATATGATCACTAAAAATGATGTACCCCCAACAACTGATGTTGTGCCTGCGGAGGACACTGCAGCTAAGAGCACCCATACTGTTAACCTCTTTGAGCGCTTCCAGGTGATACATTCTGGCAATATCGACGATGATATTCGTAAAGCCACCAACAGCGTGACTGGCGAGATTGAGTTTGAATTATACCAGCCAGAAGATCAACTGGACCTACACCCAAGTGCCTTGGAACTTGCAGAACTGCAATGTGAGCCAGTGATGTCACCGCTGCCTTCTTCACCCAGTGCATCATCCATCAGGAGCTTCAGGGTAACAGAAACTCCGCATTCCCCAGAGAAACAGATGATGGTACAACAGAAGGACAAGTTGAGTTCCCCGAGAAAACCCCTAGAGGTTCAGAACCATCCAAAGGAAACGCTTGAGATGACAATGGTCCCTGTATCTGCAATCGCTGAGCTGGTGGAAAGCACGGTTCGAAGTACAGTTGATGCTGTGGCAAGTGCCATCATAACAGCAGCCAGGAATCAGCCTCTGCCACCAGAGCAGGACTTGCGACCACTGGCCACTCAATTGATGGCTACCAACATTCATCTGGGGGAGGTCGCTGCACAAGTGAAGAGAGCCCAAGGCACACAAAGCCAGCTGGATGAGTCCCTGAAACAAATAACTACTTCTTTCTCCGGAATGAAACTGGAATTGGGTCGGCTCAACAAAACGACTTATGACCTAACAACTGTAATGAAGAACATTGATCAGTCCCTAACCACACAGACCAGTGCTATGCGTTCGTTATTTCAAGGGGCGATAGATACACAGGCAGGGCTCACCAATGCCATGCAACAACAGGCAGAAGGATTTCGTGCGGTAACAAGCAAAATGGCGGGTCTGGTTGAAGATGGAAGGAGAGAAGGCAAAGTATCCGGACTTGTCCGAAAAATTTTAAACCTCGACGAATCCTCCACCAATGGTCATGCTGATCCTACCCCGTCAAACCCTGCCTACCTTCCGAATCCTTCAAAAACCACCACAAACAAGTCTGCGGAAAATTCCACCCGATCCAACTCCACATCATCAGGGAAGCGATCAAGGGATGACAGCCCATCACGTAATCAGAAACGATCAAGAGACGACAGCAAACATAATCGATCATCTCCCACACATACACATTCATCTACATCTACAAGACATCCTTCACAGCGAAGTTACGTGTCTCAGTGGTCAGACAGAAGGTCTGATAGTCCCAAGAGGAATCCAGCTCAATGGAAGGGAAGAGAACAATGAACTGTGGTGTGTGTGCTCCGAACTGTTGAAATCTAAGTCTAAGGACATATGTGGTATCTCCACATGGAAAACTTCTGAATTCATTGGATTGTGCGATAATGTTCCTTTTTGACAGTTAACTGTGAATTTATGGACTGTGATGGACTTTGCTCATTTGAGAAATTTCATTGTGTGCGATTCTCTGAACTGTGTTAAATGTACTCCAAGATCAAGTTGTGAATTCATTGGAATGTGTGATAATGTTCCTTTTGACAGTTAACTGTGAATTTATGGACTGTGCTGAACTGTGATTTCGGTCTTTCTGCACGGTTGATTCCAAAGGTGAAATCGTGAACATGGACTTGAATATGTGTGACGCCATGAATGTAAATATTTGACTGGATTGGAATTCTTGAACTTTGCCGTATTTGAGAACTGTACATTCACTTTGCATTTTGATGCTCTTCTAGTTTAAGGTGAACAGGGACGTTTCCACCTTAAGTGGGGGATGGTGAAACGAGCATCAAATTACTGTGGTTACATTTGTATTTTTTTAGTTTGGTTATAAGTTATTGTTCTATAGGTATCTCTCTTTTGTGTTCTATAACTGAAGTTTTGTCATTTGTAGTTCATTACATATAATTCTCAGTGATAAAAGCTATTTCGAGCATATTCGCAGTCTGTCTGGAGTCTGTGTTTGTATGTTGTTGTTGTAATGAGATACTTCGTTTGTGCCACATGGCCATGGTTTTTTAACTGTAAATCATTAATTAATAGAGATACAGTGGATTAATTGTTCAGCGAAGCTAAAGTAATGCATTACCTTGATCACCCATCACATAACAAGTTGTGGTTTGATGTATTTCGGTAGTATTCACTCAAAACAGCTAGGTATTTTACTCTGCATGAGACGAAGTCAGCCATGTTTGATTCATGAAATACTCTCAAGCCAGTTAGGTTGTATTTCTCATTTGTGATAAAGGTAAAGCTTATCTTTGATAAATAGATCGCTGTGTAAACTATATTTATTATCTGTTTCCAGTAAGTGATAATTCTACAAATTCTCCGAATAGTTTCAGCGATATAACGTTTTCTGGTGTTCGACATTTTGGGTTCGAGGCTGTGAACTGAAGTGTATAAAAGCGGGAGATTTGTATTATTCTGGGACTTGGTCCATATATTTGCCCGAGTTCACACCTTTCTCTCCAGACCTCTTACAGACCCAAAACTTCTTTCACAGAGCTGCCACAGAAACCTGAGGTATGGCAACACTTCATATTTATTTACAGATAACTGCAGAACCAATTTAATTGTTAAATGTCCCTGAATCCATAACTCTGCTTTGACTCCCTGTATGAGCCAGGATATTTATATCCAACGAAATCATGGGGTTACTGTCAGATTATCGGACTACATAGACATTTCTCATATAGTTCCTCATCAAGTGAAGCTAGACAACAATTTGACAGCATTCTGAAGTATTGAAAGTTGTATACAGCTAAAATTATTCTTGCACCCATTGAATACATTGGGTACCCGATGTTTTAGATACTGTGTATGTATCAGTGGTCAACCCCATGAACTCATTGGGTCTAACAGTATTCAACTACAGCGGCCTATAGTAGATTCAGTGGTCAACCCCATGAACTCATTGGGTCTAACAGTATTCAACTACAGTGGCCTATATTAGATTCAAGTGGTCAACCCCATGAACTCATTGGGTCTAACAGTATTCAACTACAGTGGCCTATATTAGATTCAAGTGGTCAACCCCATGAACTCATTGGGTCTAACAGTATTCAACTACAGCGGCCTATAGTAGATTCAGTGGTCAACCCCATGAACTCATTGGGTCTAACAGTATTCAACTACAGTGGCCTATATTAGATTCAAGTGGTCAACCCCATGAACTCATTGGGTCTAACAGTATTCAACTGCAGCTGTCCCTATAGGTTTGAGTGAGCAACCCCATGACTTCCTTAGGATCTTACAACAGTATTCAACTGCAGCCCACACTAATGGTCCCAGTTAGGTACCCCACGGAGGCAATGTACAGATGTTGACAGCATTCAACTACAGCCCCGAATTGCTGGTCCCAGTTAGGTACCCCACGGAGGCAATGTGTGGATGTTGACAGTATTCAACTGCAGCCACCCCTGTTGTTACTACAGAGGCATCTGAGGAAATATACGGTTAATCTTACGCTTATGCACTCAGTTCACCTTCAGAACCAACTAGCAGTGGGTTATTAGGAAACAATTAATAGACACACAAGTCGAAGCAGTTAAGAGAATTGCCGTACTTTAATTACATAAGGTACCTGACGAATACAACTGTGATTGCTACTCCAGCCTTACCGATAGTCAACAGTGAATAATAGATTTTATTGGTTACACCGAAACTATGATCTTGTTTCAGTTTCTTCTTGTTTGTGTTTCCTGATCTTCATGGGTGCAGGGTGAACATATAACAGCATAGGGTGTGTTGTTTATCCAAGCTGATCAATCCGTTTGACAACCCTAGGTTTTCATCTGTTGATTGCCTGAAGTATATCTGCTGTAATTGGACTTCACTGAAGCTTAGCGACAGCTTTATCGCTACAATATGATGCACGAATTTAAGAGTTTTGTGTCACAAAATGGCGCATAGGATGACAATTGGTACAATTCCCAGGATAATCGCACATTTCCAATCATAGCGCCATCTGAACCTTATTACGCAAGGGAGACAACTCGGTCTAGGCCAATCCTCTCATTCGCGCATTTCCATAAATTTTGCCTTAAGTAGGGGTGGTCATTTTTTGTGGGTTTTACTATGGGCTGTGAGATTGTAGAATACGCTGGGGAAAAGCTATGAAATTTGTTTCTAAGTACCGGGTAGGTCTGTATATAACCCCATAGGTCTACTGGCTCAGTGCATAGGTGCATATTGGGTGGACATGTTGAGGTCTAGGTGAGCCCCTAGTGAACCCATGATGTCGGTTGAGGTCTTATTTTGAAGCTCTCGTGGAGTAGCATCCCACTGGACTAATGGTCCGTCCGTGTTCAATGGTCTGCGCATGCGCAGTCTGCCCGTAGTAGAGAAAGCAGGCATTTTGGGTGTTATGTGGGTGTATGTTTGGGATAGACAGGGACCGCTATGGGTTCGAATGGGGCGTGGAAGGTGTCATGTTGTAGCTCTCGAGGAAAATAAATAAATAATAATAATAAAAAAAATAAAAAAATCGGCGAGTAGTAGACAAAGGGGAAATTGGGAAGTACTGACCATGCCCCAGAATACTTCATATGCATATCACGGCCTTAAAGCTAGATGTAAGATGTAATCTACTTCACATTTTAGTAGTATAAAAAGCGCAAGTCCTATTGACCTTGCCCCTCCAAAGAAATAAGAAGTCGTGACCGATACATTGTCAAAATCGGCTCTATTTTACAGGAGTATATACGATCAGGATGAGGCGACGTGACCGATCGAGATCTCCCTTGGCGCGTGAGAATGTGAGAGGCGAACACGACTTTCCTGAGGATCCAGCTGTGCCTCCCGCTGACGCCTTGCCCGAAGACCACCCTGTGAGTGACATCTATCGGCGCCATTGGAGCACCATCCGACGATGTTTCCACCGTCATCGCCCTATACAAGACTTGTATAATTTCCGGCTACAGGACCTCACGTATCTTCCTAACTATGCCGAGAACATTTTCAGAGACCAAGTGACAGCGTTCAAAGTGAATATGACATTCGGCTATATTCTACGGCACAAAGAGACGGACCAGGTACGGTATTTTTATCCGAGTAATAATACCTATGTGTTTGACAAGCCATTCACCATCATCAATCGTGCGTCACTGGAGCCCCTCATCGACCAACTGACTACGTTGGACCCATTGGAATGGGCCCGGTTGCAACGCCCCAATGCCAAGTGGACTGTGGAAATGGTCACCAACGTGACATTTTTCGTGACCAAAATGAGAGATCATCCGATCGGTGCTCCTGTACTACTACCCCCTTGGCTGCTCAATCGAAAAGGACTGTATGCATTAACCGGAGGCGCACATGGACCCTACAAAGACCAGAAATGTCTGTTCCGGTGTTTGGCCATTCATTTGAACGAATGTCATCCCCAGGCTTGTGATAGAGTGGCCAATATCTATTGGAGACAATATTTAGAGGAACAAGACCTAGATCCGCGGCAGTTCCGGGGAGTCCCATTCAAGAATTTGGATGTCGTGGAGTCCCTGTTCAACGTCAATATCTTTGTGTACCGTTTATTACGGGAAGAGAAGGAGGATGAGGAGGAGGATCATGACACATTTGTGGCTGAATTGGTGCATCGGTCTTCAGAACGGTATGCTTCCACCATGAAAGTCAACATCTTTGACGACGGCGGGGTGAATCATTTTTCCCTGATCTATGATATGAGTCTGTACGCGCAATCCTACAGTTGTGCCCAATGCCATCGGGTGTTCAAACACTCTGGGCTTTTACATCGACACGAAAAGATTTGTGACCACACTGTGAAACGGAAATTTCCGGGCGGTGTGTATCATAACACGCCCACCATCTTCGAGGAACTGGCTGATGAAGGTCTCATCATACCGGAAGAGCATCGCTATTTCCCCTACCGGGCATGTTACGATTTCGAGGCGATTTTGGAACCGATGGATGCGGCCTCGGCGAAAACACAGTGGACACAGTGCCATATTCCCCAGAGTGTGAGTATTTCCAGCAACGTACCTGGCTATGACGCTGCACCGGTGTGTTTCGTGTCCGCCGGCGACGCCCATGACTTGATTACCCGGATGATGGAGTACTTAGAGGAAGTCAGTGCGGCCAGTACAGAACTATTGGTGTCCAAGTTCCAGGACGTACTGGACCAACTTGACGACCGCATTCCTAAACTGGGTGTATCGTTCAGCGACGATGAAGAATCCGAGTCAGAGTCCGAGAAGCCGGAGCCCATGCAACCGCAGGATGTCCCTTTACCTAAACCGTATGCGGAGAAATTGAAAATCCGCTTCCTGCAATACTTAGGCCAGTTACCGGTGCTCGGATTCAACTCGGGGCGATACGATCTCAACATGGTGAAGGAATTTCTCTACCATTACTTGGCCCAGTCCGATACCATCAAGTCCGTCATCAAAAAGATCAACAACCACATGGCCCTCACCACCACATCACTCCATTTCCTGGATGTACGGAACTACTTAGCACCTAATTATAGCTACGATCAGTGGGTGAAGGCCTATGACTGTGCACAAACCAAAGGGAAGTTCCCTTACACCTACATATCGACGCTCGACCGCTTGGAGGAAACACAGTTGCCATCCCGGGATGCGTTCTATGACGATCTCAAGCAAGTGGAATGTCCGGAAGACACGTACCTGGAACTACAGCAGGTATGGAACGACCAACACATGGTGTGGTATAACAACTTAGATGTGGTCCCTTTCCTCGAAGCGGCCGAGAAAATGGTTCAACTCTTTCGTCGCGAGATGCACGTCGACATCTTCAAGGAGTGTTTGAGTTTACCGGATCTCGCGCTTCGCCATCTCTTCCAAGAGTGTCCTACCTACTTCTCGCTGATACAACAAAAAGATGAGGACATGTATGATTGTTTAAAACAGAACATCGTCGGCGGACCTAGCCTTATTTTTCACCGCTACCATGAGAAGGATGTCACGACTCTTCCCGATTGGAAACCCTGTGCCAAAATCATTGGATTCGACGCCAATGCCCTGTACCTGTGGTCTCTCGCCCAACCCATGCCCGGTGGGCATTATACGCGCTGGTGGGCAGACGGTCAACATTTCACACCTCAACGTACGCCGTACAAACATCTCGCCGACCAGTGGTTGGATTGGGAAGCCGATCGACGGGGAATTTATATACGCCATCAGACCAACGCCACAGAGAAGCGCACAGGAGATCGTCGACTCCCCGTCGATGGGTTTGCCCTTGTACAAGGAACACCGACCGTATTTCAATTTTATGGGTGTTACTGGCACGGCCACCAATGTCCCTTCAGCGCTGGACGCTTCAACGAACGACGTGGGAAATCAGCAGAAGAATTACGAGCAGAAGTGGTGGAGAATGGAGATTACGTCAAAGAGTTGGGGTACCATCTTATCGAACTGTGGGAGTGTGAATTTCACACCATGTGCCAGGCTCTCCCACACTTACGCGTCTTCCTTAAAGCGCGCGAGTACCCGCTCAGTCGCCGACCACTCTTGACCCTGCCACAGCTTTTCCACGCCGTTCGTTCCGGCACCCTGTATGGATTTGTCGAATGCGACCTGCATGTTCCCGACCATCTCAAGCCACTCTTCGCCCAGTGCCCGCCTATCTTCAAGAACACGCTGGTGGGTCGGGCTGACATTGGAGAGACCATGGGCGCCTATGCTGAGGAACATGACGTATTGAAACAACCTCGTCGAATGTTGATTGGGAGTATGTGGGCAGAGAAAATCTTGCTGGGTACCCCTCTGCTACAGTGGTACATGAACCGTGGCCTCGAAGTGACGCGCGTGTACCAAATCCTTCAGTACGTACCCAATGCCTGTTTCGCGCGGAATGCCGACATCGTCACGTCTGCCCGTCGTCAAGGCGATCAAGATCCTAGTCAGGCCATCATCGGTGAATCTTGGAAATTGACAGGCAATGGTTACTATGGAAAAACGGTCACCAACCAAGACAAGCACGTCAACGTCAATATCTGTACAACCAAACAATCCCGCAAAAAGATCAACTCGCCTCTGTTTCCGTCCGTCGACGTCATCGATGATGATACCTATGAATTACAAGCGTCTAGTCCGTCATTCATAATCCAGCCGTCGTCCATTAGAGAATATCCGCGTCCATAATCCAAAGACCTATTCCATTTCCATATAACAGTATTAACACCAAATTCAAAAAGACAAAAGTATACATAAACATAGGCTTGTTTCCTGCAAGAGAGAAGCGGTCAACAGTTTTCAATGATACCAGCAAGACATCATGATGTTCCAAAATATCAAATCCGTATCGCTGATCAGTATTCTTAATCCATAATATTCGTTATAGATTCGTCATCTAAAAATAATGTACCTCAGTCACGCTTTGATTGTGACTGTTCATATGAGTACCATGAGGATCTTGAAGTACATGGGCTCATACGGCTCCTAGCCCCGGGTTAAGCGGAATTAGACACATGTTACGAAACGTAGCACCATAGATCTTGCACGCTACGTTCGTATTTTGCTATCAGCATGCGATATGTATCGCCAAATTTGAGAAACTTTGAGTGGAGGCGCTTGGTGGAATAGCCCTGTTTTATAAGCTTCTGCAACAATGTTTTGTGACGTTGATTAAAATCATCACATTTAACACAGGATCTAGCAAATGCTACTAAGCGAGATATGTATACGCCATATGCAGGTCCACTGGAATATTACTATCCAGAAAGGGATAGTTTACGATGTCGAAATTGTAATCATCTCTTTTGTCATAAAGTCGACGAGAGAGAATGCCCGCTTCATTTTTATAGAGGTAGAGATCTAAATAAGATGTGCCTGTAGGGCTATCTGTAGTGGATATATATCCTTCACTGCGTCATTTATATAGCGATTATCCACAGCGAGAAGATCGTCTATATAACGTTTGGTGAATGAGAAGGATCGGGCTTTGAATGGATCGGTTTTTGAAAGCGCCTGCATATAGTCATATTCATAAGAAAACAGATACAGATCAGCCAACAGGGGTGCACAATTAGTACCCATTGGAATACCTATATGCTGCTGATATATTGTGCTGCCAAATTTCACATAGATATTTTTAATGAGAAATTCAAGCAACTCTATAAACAAAGAAACATCCATGAATGATATCTCTTGTATGTAGTAGAGCTAAAGAATGCTTTATGGCTTCCGACATTAATATATCTACGATCAGTTTTCTTGAACACAGATACTATTAATGAACTTATACGGTCAATAAGGTCCTGATGAGGGATTGTAGTATAGAGAGTCGAGAAATCCCGTGTGGATACATGTCTGTACGGTATGTGACCTTTAGCATCAAGTTCTTCCGTAAGACATTTTGAGTTTTCAATATCCACATACATTCAACGCCAGAGTTCTTGAAAATAGTGGCGCAATACCTTTCCCAAAATGCTTTTACCTCCTGAAGGGCCCTCGTCAATAGGGTTGAAAGAAGCTTGGTGGTGCAGCTTCTAGAACCAGCTATGAATCTGGCTTTGTATGGTGATTTATGCATTTTGGGAGTCCAGTATATTTTTGGTATGTCGCTATGATTGGTTGGAAGACAAATACCTCTTTCCTTGAGAAACTGTTTGTGATTGTTAAATAAATCTTCCAGAGTAAATGCAGTTTGGGAGTAAGTAGACGTATTTGATGAAGATATGTCTACACTCAATTCTTTAACCAGCACCTGGTAATAGTAATATTTACATATGAATATTATATTATTCGAAGCTTTGTCTGCTGGGACTATGACGAATTTACTCTGGAGATTTGCTAGAACTTCTTGCGAATTGAGGTTTCTCAGTACTTGTTTGCTTGGGGAAGAGTACTTCTGTCAATATGGCGGATTGTTTCAACGACCTTGCTCTTGGTGAGGTCCAGCCAATCAGCGAGTACTGTAGGTTCAACTTTTTCTCGCTTAGACCAATCAATAACGTACTGTTCTAATGCAGTCAGGACTATCTTCTGGTCCGCCTTCAGATTTATTCTTCTTGGCTGTCTATATTTAGGCCAAGAAGACTATCCGTTACAACCTGCCCCTCCAAATTGGATGTATGGTATACCAGGTGGCCAAACTGAGGATGCTCCAGTTCCTCTATGATTTCATGGGTGTGTATTTCGACCCATCCGATTGGCAACTCATGGAAATGGACACGGACTCTGCCTACATGGCCGTCTCTAATGCGGATTGGGAGTCCCTGGTCAAACCCGAGTTACGCGCACAGTATGAGGTGGAACGGGACCAGTGGCTACCTCGACGTGACCATTACCAGTACGACAAGCGGACGCCGGGCCTGTTTAAGCTGGAGAGGAGTGGAGATGCCATGATCGCCCTGTCGTCCAAGACCTACTTCTGTTACGGTGGAGATGGAAACAATAAGTTCAGTTGCAAAGGAGTCAGTCGACGCGATCCCAACATCGACAAAGCCTTGTACCTGGACGTGCTCCAAAGCCAGACCAGTGCGAGTGGCACTAACCGAGGATTCCGCGTCGTCGACCACCAGATGCGAACCTACATCCAGAAACGAGATGCCTTCACATTTTTCTACCCGAAACGGAAAGTTCTTCCCGATGGCATCAGTACCACTTACCTGGACTTGTGAACATATATTATACCCGGACTTTTCTAATGGACATACATATTTGGACTCTAAATTACTCTCTATATATACATTACACCATGAACTTTTGTCATTCTTTTGAATAAGTACACGATATACGTCAGTTCGATGACTCGGTCTAACTGTTATATACTCTACTGTGATTTCTGTCTCTCTCTCTCTATACATACGTTCACCTCAATTCTTGTTTGCAACGTTCTTATATACTTGTACATACATTCTTATTCACTTGTTCACCTTAATAAATATTCGAACTTCACTTGGGTTTTCATGAAGTTTTTATTGAACACCACCACCACCGAAACATTCGTACTAACCATGTTCCGAGCATGTTATATCATGGTCTTAACACCTCTGTTGGGTTTCTGGGTATTGATGGGTCACATCCCGAGCACTAAAAGAGTTCCAAATGTTTCCTTAGACGTCCGGATGTTCAACCTCCGGGACTTTTTCACCGGCCTGGCCCGCCCTGGCCAGAGCGCGCGTGCGCGGGGGTTCTCCGGAAGTGCGCGTCATCATCGGCAGTGCGCGCGTGCGGGTCAACAGGTCAAAGGTCATATCCAGGTCAAACGGTCTCCCTTTCGGCAAGGTTCGGAGAATACATAGAACTTATAGTCATAAACTTGATCTATACGTGTTGGACGAGTCTTCACTCACCGTATACACGCACCTCAATGAAATGCCCGCTCCAAACCTAGACCAAAAACACATACTTGGTCTGTGGGCTGATTTCATTGGCTCTCTATTTTTACTATAGTGCTCTTGCATTCTAACCTGGTTACATTTTGGCCCCATCCTACACCACTGATTTCAGTTTGACTGAATCTTCACATTGGGCATTGATGCATTATGAATAAAACACAGAAGACAGGGTTTTTTGGTGAGATCTCATTTTGTTTTTTATTCAGTAACAACAACAACGTGAGAACAACCACGTGAAAACTGAAGCCCAGAACAAGGGGCTTGTACATTGAAAGTACTGAAGCCCAGAACAGGGGGCTTGTACATTGAAGCCCAGAACAGGGGGCTTGTAAACTTAAGCCCAGAACGGGGCTTGTACATTGAAATGATGGGCGGCCCAGTCATATACGAGTACATCGCGGTCCTCGGCCTTGGGGTACTCGTCAAACATCTGTACGATGGTAGATAAGGGTCTTCCCCGGCATCGATGGTACAAGTAAAACAAGCAATATTGTCCGCACACGCTACTGGTCAGGCTTTGCAACGTTTGACTGTTCCAACACCACGTCTCTGTGCCTTGATCCATGAAGTCTGTTAAATCGGGATGGAGGGGTGGCAGGCCGTACGGGTCCAAGTATTCGCCCTGCTGTTCTGTCAAGTACACGGCCACCCAGTGTTCACCGGGTCGATCCATCGGGTCCGTGTTGAGAACGTAAGCAGCAGGATACATACGGTCTAATGGGAACACATCTCGGCCGAACACCCCTTGAAACATCATACGTGTCCCTGGGTCATTCCCCAGCACGGTGGTTATCTGGTCTGTATCCATGTTAGGTGGAGAAGTCACACAGGACGTTGCGCGCCTTGTCCACTTGAATGATGTTTTCAAACTCGCCGTAGCAGATCACATTGACGGTGGTCGCCAGGGCTCGTGCAAAGTGGATTTCCAACCGTAAATTGCCTTGCTTGGCCAGGGCCAGCTGATGGTCGTTCTCTAAGGTGGGGGTTAGATCGAAACAGAACAACGTGTATCCGTTCGCGTAGTGCTCCCGACTGATGAAATTCCCTTCGTCTTGGTTGATTTGACCGGTGGCTGTAAACAGGCTCTGATAGGCTCGAATGAAATTCCTGCGCCCAAAGTTCGGTGTTAAGGCCGTGGCTGGCACCTGTTGTCCATCCACATGCAGGGCCACAAAATTGATGCCGAAATGTTGAAAGTCAAACGGATTCTCTGTGTAGGCTCCGCTGAAACTGGTATTTCCACACAGGCCAGGATCAATCGCTTGGGTAGTTCCCCCAGGAACAGGTTTTCTTTGTTGGCGCCCATATTTCCAGCAGGCACAGAGAACACTTTGGTTTGTACACGTCGGATAGGGTACTGGGCTGGTTTTGTTTCCAAGGCTTTCATGTGTCCCAATTGAACGGCTGGATTCGGTTTCACTTTTCGGACATACAGCACTGCCTCTTGGATGACAATCTTATAGTCCGCTGCATGCCCGTCTACGTTAGTGGCCATCAAGGCGAAGGTCGGAGGCGCCCGTATCAGTCGGATTTTGATGGGGATCTTGTTCAAGAGGTACCGGTCTTGCATGAACATGTCTGTGTGCAGTCGACCCATCATATCCACCGAGGCACTGTTCGCAGTGAAAGCCTTCCATTTGTTATATCCCACATTGTCCACCGTGTCCATGTGCTCGGGTGTGTCCTGGTAGAATAAACCGGCTGTCAGCTGAGACTTTTTAGCCTCTCGGCCATACGACAACAGTGTCTCGATGTAGGCTCGGTACGGGTACGTGTTGGTGGAGTCACTGATGAGTTTGTCGCTGAGAAAAATATCCACCTGTTGAAACATCGAGTGCAGCCAGAGATTCGTCGGGCCCACCGTTGCAGCTTGGACGATTCTGGTGCCATCCCCACTGACCACCTTGGCTTTCACATACAAGTATGTATGGGCTAAATCCACATAGGCCGTATCCGCATTACTGATGGTGAACTCGATGGGCCCGGTTTCGTTGATGCTGGAGAGCGGGAGATGCTCCACCCATAATCCTTGTTCGGCACTGGTCTGTGTGGGCGGCACGGTCCACAAATCAAATTCACTGTTGGTGGAGGGGCAGGACTCGGCGTGGATCAAGGACATGTTTTAAGAAAAGATATCCTTTGTCTTCTTCGATGTGCGTCGTCGCTGGGTCGGTCGTCGACTGGTGTGTGGTCTCGGTGGGGCAGCTCTTTTATTCCCTACGGTGCGTTGTGCTTTGGCCACCAAGACGCCTCCCGCTTCTTTGGCCCGCCGTTTCAAGGCTTCTTTGGGTGCCGTACCCCCAAGACATCACCGGCCACTTGCAGTCCACTGCGTACCGCTTGTTTACCCATTGCTTTCACCCCACGCGTCACCAAGGGCAGGAACGTTTTGACGATGCTGCCGAGTATGTTCCCCAGTCCATGTCCTCGTTGCATGCGTGCACCGCTAAAGACCGGAAAGCCACCCCCGGCCTGTTGGGCATAATAGTCCATATAGCTGCGTGCATTGCACTCGTAAGGTACTTTCATTATACAAAGTGGGGAGCACGTGCTTGTCGAAAATGAAGTGTCAGCACCACTTTTCCCGCGTTCGAATGCCACCGGTCGTCCCGTGTCATCTCTTATATCCACCGTGATCGTGTTGATGTCGGTTTGTCGTACGGGCAAGTAGAGCATGTGGGTGAAACTGTGGGTGACTTGACCTCCATACGTCTTTTTAATGGGGACCACCCGTAACAGAGGTGTGTTGATATCGCCCACGATGTGGTTGTCCACCACGTCCGAGTAGACGTAGAGTCCGTACATACCCGACTTCATATCCATCGGCATCTCGCCATGGTGTTCGGTGGGACCAGCGAACGTCTTTAGATCGAAACCCAGCATTTGCTGTAGGATAGGACTCAGTACGACACTCGCCTTGACGGAGACGATAAGCTGTGCCTTGTCGTTGTGTGCATTGTAATCGAAGTCCACGTGATTCTTGAAGGGATAGGATTTGATGGGTTTTGAAGTATTCGTGACCTCCCGTAGAGCCTTATAATGCAACAGTCTTGTCAGCCCACCCATGAACTCCTTGGGGGTATCGTATTGGCTTTCGGGCAGGGTGAGTCGGGTGTTTTTGCCGTCGTAGGTCACCTTGTACCACACTTCATTGGCTCGCACGTTGTACCACGAGTAAGGGTACTGAATATTCACCAGTCCACATTCCCACCGGCCAGGTAAATGTAACGGTTGTGGTAATTGAGTCACATACTTGGCCACGGTGTTGTCAGGAAACACATCCAGCGAACTGTTACTGGGTAGGGTGAGGTAAAACATAGCGACTGAGCTGTCCTGCTGCTGCTGTTGGTTTTAATAGGTGTTCCAGGCCTTGGGCGGTTCTGTCCGGCGTCGTGTTCGTCGCGTTGACTTGCTACGTGTCACGGCTCTGGAGATGTGGGGTGTCCTGATCGAGGGTGGTTTTTTAAAGGTTTGAAAAGAAGGTGCCCGTTGTGGTCGTGGTGGAGTTTTGGGGGATGACTCCGGTTCCCAGTCGGATTCCCAAGAAGGTAGTGGGCCACTCGGCGATTGCTGGGTTTGCTGCATAAAGGCCCAGCGGTGGGGGTTCCCCACCAATTCCTGTGGTACATGCATGTCTTTCAAGCCTCGAGCGAAGACCTCCAATCCTCGAGGATCCGTGTGCGACCTGCGTTGACGCATCAGATCATTCACTAAATCCGTCATGTGGGTCCCGGGGACCACCTGATTCTGTACCAGGAGTTCGCCTTTATCATTCCAAGTCATGTTAGGATTCTGTTTCATCCGTTGTAATACCAGGCCAGCTTGTTTCTTGAACGAGACAGGTACACTCTTCAGGACGTCGTCTTCCACCCACTGTGGGGCTGTGGGGGCAACCCCACCCGGCTGTTGGAACGGTGCTGAGGTCGGCGGTCTGTCACGTGGTGGTGGTGGTGATGGTGCTGGAGTAGAGAGGGTTTTGTATTGGTCCATGAACGTCATGTACCGCTGAAGCGTCTCATTGTACCGTTGTACTTTTTCACTGTCGCTTAACCCCGGTCTCTGTAAGATCTGTTGCATCTCTCCATCGAGGGTGTTTATGGTCTTCACCGTAGGTGGGACAGGGTAGGGTGATTGGAGGTTTTGAAGGAGCCGAGGCTCGACGAGGACCATTTTTTTCGTGTGGTTCATTGTCGGCCGAAGAGTCCACCCAATACTGGACCCAACACGGAAGCGGCCAACGGTGCTAAGATAGCCCCGAGAAATCCACCTTTCTGTAACACCTTTTTTCTTTTGTGTTTGAGAGACCCGCTTCTGGACTAAGGTTCGGAGACCTGTCTTATGCTTGGCCAACTTGGTCTTCTGAGCCGGAGTCAGTGGTACGTTGCCTTTTAAGATATTGAGTCCAATCTCGCACAGACAGCACACGAGAGCAGGGTTCGCACCGCGTACAATGGTTCGGACTGACTCGGGTGGGGCCGTCTTCAATACACGGAGCGTGGGAGCGTGCTTCCGTACTCGCGCAGACATCATGTACAACTAATGCCAGAACCCACAACTCTGCTCTTTTTATCTACTTCAGAGACAAAAAATCAACCCTGCTGTGGTATTCATTCTTTTTTATTATCCCCATCATCAAAACACACACACCCCAGCTGGGGGAGCCACTGTAGGTGTGTTTACATTATTTTTGCATGTACACGTGGTGAGTCTCTCCGGGAAAGATGCCGGTCCGTAGTCGAAGGTGTTCGGGGGTGGCTTGCTTCAGGTCGAAGAGCATATACCCG
>JAVTVY010039738.1:0-18311 GCA_036873755.1 Hanleya hanleyi | reverse complement strand
GTAGTATCCTACCTTAATCCCTACCACACAGATAACTAATTTAGCATGGGTACCCATTTGTAATAAAAATTGGCATCCAAATTTGTTTAAAGCGCTTTTCGTGTTCTTGGCCTGCTGTCTACTATCTCTAGAACGACAGAACATTGACGGAAGGCATAGCCTTCCAAGCGGGACATCACGAGTAAATTCAAAATGGCGGTTTATAGGTTGTTACTCAAAACGTTGAGTTTTGTCATTTTTCTTCAAAAATTGCTGCCTTTTACGCCTAAATGTGGCCAAAAAAAATTATGTCACACAAGATAATTATCTCCATTTTTTTGCCTATTTTTGCTGAGAAAAAATGCGAAAAAAAAATAGGACTTAAAAATCGAACAAAAAGTGAATTTTTAGAATATGACATCACTGTGACGTCATCAAGACGGCCACCTTGAATTGTTTTACACATCGCGTTAGGGCTTGATCCCAATATAAAATGTGGAAAGTTTCAGTTCCCCAGCCCAAGCTGTTCTTTGGGAATTGATGTGCTAAACATGCTAAAGTGTACGTGCCAGTCAGTTTATATACTTCGGAAAAATGCGTTTTCATCTCTGGAATCTGTATGTATTTTCATATAATTTTGAAAATATGTTTGACTATGGTGTAGTTAATAAGGGACATATGCCCAGCTCAGGTATAATACATTTTTAGAAAGGCCGGTTCGTCTAGAATCGGTTAGAACCTTAAATGACCAGTTTTGCCAAAAGTTTTGGTCAAAACTGACCGCTGTGTCCGCAAAAAAAAACGCAAATTGAGCTGGACATCCACCCCTACATTATACAGTAAGGCACTGCGCATACATTTGGCATGGATGCCCGCCTCTAACAAATACCATCGGGACGTTTTTAAGGCGCATTTTTGCGCTTTGGCCGGCCGACTATTGACCCGGTGTCAAGATAATGTGACTAAGTCGTCGGGAAATGACTGACAAATTACTCACATAATGATACACATATATATTGTTCCGGTTACTATATTTTTATATCGAGTATGATGACCCTAATTTTGTTTTCGTTGATGATCTTCTCTTCACCTGACAAGGAAATACTGAAATCAACCTCTAGAAAATTACAAACGTCCTTTACCCTCTTCATATCATGGTCATTACGTATATCATCACTTATTATCCCTCAACCTAAATCGTAGCATTTCCATTGGTCAATTCACTAGGGTGTAAACATCCGTACACCCGGATCTTTCCATGTCGGCGTCTGACCAATCTGACCATTCACGTGACCAATCACCTTACTGCGGTATGTACTGATCCATGTTGGACGGTGTGGCCGAAGGGTACCTCTAATGGAAGGGCTCCCGGGGGGATAAAAAATCACGATTCACGTGCGAAAACAGACATGGCGGATCTTCACTTCAAAACTTCAAACTTAAATTTTCTACTATTTCTGGCGTGAGATACCATAATATTGACCAGAATGCCACCATAATCTGAGTATTCTACTTCTCGCACGTCGATAATAACGAACGTGGAGCGTTTTTCGGCCAAGCGAAAATTATGCATAACCGGTATAGAGCCATGCATGGTCGGCGAGTTGTGCGCTTCCAAAGACTATTTCCCGAAATCAACACACAATATTATACACAACCGTTGATATTTGATGAAATGAAGTCTTGCTGCATTACTTTCAATAAAACTTGTAGACACACATACCTTGTAAATGGTTATTATCGCCATCTCCGGGGCGGAGTATGGAGATATTGGAATCAGACCAGGCTATGGGGATGCCAGAGAGAGTGGATCATTATTTGAGAGAACCAAGATGTTCCCAGTGAGCTCCTTGGTAGCATTGGTCGGCTATATACCGTAGATGATACATGTACTTCTAATTTTTGACGGCAAAAATTGAAGACAATGCGTAGATTTGACCAAAATAAACGAACCGGAAATAGCGAATTCCGTGGTTGAATTTTGTGTTGCGCAACTTTGACGAAATTAGCTTCCTACTGCGCACGAGTTGCTGTGGGAACGAGGCTGTCAACATTGGCTTGATGTCGCGAAGCTGATTAGCTGAAAATGATGTCATCGTTATCTGTCTGTTGTCTGTTACCGAGTGAATTTGACTGAGGAAAAATGGCTGCGTAAAATGTTTGGCGAGTCGACTGTTGTGTTTACCATGGAAATAAAGGGTTTCTCGGATTTATATGTCAGATTAAAACCCATAGGAACGATGCACTGGTATTTTAGCGCGATCGTCCGCTTGAAATGGGCAAATCGTGATGAATTTTTTTTATGAAAACTATCATTCTCTTGAGACATAGAGGCATGGTAAATGTTGCGGAAATCATGTTTTGTGGTTGTTTATTTTATTTTCTCGCCTGTTCTTGCTATATTTTGACACACACGAGCAGATATTTTGAAGGACAGATTAAATAAAGTTTACGCTTTCTGAAAATATACATATTTAGCAGGGTTTCGATCAAGTAACGTGCAAATATATTGCTTCAAAAAATCCTCTCGCATGCATTAATCCAAACACACAAGGCTGACAAATGAGACCATCGGCAAGTAGCAAAGGGTTGAAGTCAAGAAAACTTGAAGCAAAATATTGATAAAAATATGATAAAAAAGATACAAAATATTGATGTTTTACAGAAAATCAAAAATCTCCAAGTATAAACTCATATCGAAAATATTCGTAAATATATAGCATCTGCGATATAATTTCAGTCACTTTACATACATGTACATTGTTACAACATATTTTTGTGGTCCTGGTTTATCCTGGTTACAGCTAAGCCTATGTATTTCATATGTAACTTCAGTCCGAGTTAACAGATATCGGTATATATTATTCAGTATGTCCATGATTGAAATACCTTAGAAATGTATGCATGGTGCCCTCTTATATGGTGGTTAAAATTTGATAGTTAATAAGCCCCACTCCCCAGGGATCTTGGACCCTGGGAGTGTTAAGTGTAACAGGAATACAGAATAAAAAAATATGTGGTTTAGCTGGATCATAACTCTCGAACAATAATATATGTTCATCCAACATGTCTTGCTGTGTTATGGTGAAATGAAAGTTTTTGAAGTGTCGACTGACAGTCTGCCACCATAAAACCTATGCACAATGACTGTCAATGTTCACCTTATTTTGGTAAATAAATCAATCGTATCCTCATTGCCTTCTTTGCACATCATTATTGCATTCCATGTTCTGAATACCCAAATTATTTTGGGTCAAATTATTCGTTTGTTTGTGTTTTGATATGCCCAAACGATCAAATATAACTACAGGACTCCCGAGGTTCATTTTTGCTAATAGCCGGATCATTGTACTGCTTTAGACAACTTTAGTCAACCAAGAGCCTATTACTTTTCATAACAAAGACAAGAAAGGGATTGCGATTTCGAAGTCCACGAGTTCTAATTTTATTTCAGAAGTCCATTATGAAATAACCGGCGTTAGTTTTGAATTTCCTGACGCCTAAAATGGAGGACACCATTTTTTTCATTTTTGCTATCAAATCATTCTATTCCACATCATATGATTTGCCCTAAAGCTTTTACACGAACCATATTTTATTTCAGAAGTATAATATGAAATAACTGGCGGGGGAATCCCCACAGTACCGAACCCCTGTCAGTTTTTAATTTCGTGTCGCCTTAAATGAAGGACACTATTTACTTCAATTTTGCTATCAAATAATTGTATACTCTAAAGCTTTTGCACAACCATTTGTGTCACACATGTAACTTACTATATTAATTAAAACTGAGTTCCTAAAGTTTGGGTTCACCCGGTGCATATGATCAACTTCCTGAATTGAACTGAATTCGACCTTGTGGTTGGCTCTACAGACTGACAGATGATGGCATGCAGTAGTCAGTGTGGTTGTTTCATGTGCAGGGAGCTTTCTATGGCCTTCATTTCAGTACACATACCACTACCCTTGAAGATGCATGTCCCCACCCCCAGGGCGCCGAGTCTCACTCTCTATCTCCAAAACTAGCCCTCGCCCGACCCTCATATATTGCGTTTGAGCGTATGTATCCAATATATCTTGACAGTCGTCTGCAATCTTAGTATAATTCTGCCACACCTCAATGAAATGCGACGCCATATAAGCTCGAATTTTCAGGCACAGACCCATGTTTTTGGATTTGGTAAGTGGGTGCCTTGCCTAAAGATCTTGCTTGGAATTGTTTTCCGTGCCAATCTGCCTTTAGGTGGCGCAAACCAAATTAAAATTGCATTTACGGACAAACTTTTGAAAGCCTTAGTTATTCTGTCCAAATTTGGTGTGTGTGTGTGTGTTCCTTGCCTCAAGATCTGGCTTGACATTGTTTTTCGTGTCGATTCTTGCATAGGTGGCGCCACCTGAATGCTAAGTTAAAAGTATTTCCAAACATGAACTTTTGAAAACCTTGACCGATTCTTTCCAAATTTGGTATGTCGCTACCTCGTATCAATATCTCATTTGGCATTGCTTTTCATGCCGATCCACATATAGGTGGCGCCACCGGGGTCAATTTAAAATTATGTTTCCGGACAATAACTTTTTAAAACTTTAATGTATTCTTTCCAAGTTTGAGATATGAGCATTTTGCCTGAAGGTCTCTCTTGGGATTGTTTTTCATGTCGATCTGCTTACAGGCGGCGCCATCTGTGGGCCAAGATAACATTTTGTTAAAACTGAACAAATTCAATTTTCTATTTCCAATGCCAAGGGATCTTGCCTCAAGGTCTCGGTTGGGATTGTTTTTATGCCTATCTGCCTATACGTGGCGCCACCTGTGGGCCGAGTTAAAACTGCATTTCCGGACAGTAACGTTTGAATACCTGAATTCTTTTGAAATTTGGTATATGGGTACCTTCCCTCAAGTTATCTTTTGGAGATATTTTTGTGCCGATTCGCCTACCACCTGGGGGCCATGTTAAAATTGTTTTTCCTAAGTTTTACGTTTTTACTCTCTTCACAAATAATGAATGTTTCTTTTATTTACCATGCAAAAGGGATACCTTCTCGATCATATTCGATCGACTGTATCTAGTTTATGTACCATTAGGCTCATTTCAAAACAGTCACCGTAACGCCACATGCTGGCCAGGAAAGTGACACGGGAGGAGAGGCGAATTCCATTTTGATTTCTCATTTTAATGTATATCATCTTGAAAATTCAGATTGACATTCCATGCTTGTCGACAAATGTAGATTGAATTAAACGGGTATTTTACACAAGAACGAAAATGATGGGGCGGTGAGAAAGTATGTGGAGGGCGATGTTAATAACAGAAATATC
The DNA here is from genome assembly GCA_036873755.1 of Hanleya hanleyi. Lineage (NCBI taxonomy): Eukaryota > Metazoa > Mollusca > Polyplacophora > Lepidopleurida > Hanleyidae > Hanleya > Hanleya hanleyi. Next base: position 13,015 of record JAVTVY010039738.1, on the reverse strand, counting down.
GCTAATAAGCCTTACACTCGTGACACATGATCTCTGCAATGGAAAACGTTTTGGTGATCACAATCCCTCGCTAAGAGCTAGTAGTAGTAAAAACACCGATTCATTAGCAAAAATGAGACGTTCGAAGGGACCTTTTGGGGTCGAGGTGGACCCATAATGATCCGGATGGGTCGTATGGGGTATCAGCTTGAAGCTCTCACGCGATAGCCTCCAACTGGGGTAAAAGTAGCGCAATAGTGCGCAGGGAATGGTGGGAAAAGTGCATTGGAATTGACATTTTCGGGTCGACGTGGGCCCATAGTGGGCGTATTGGGTCGGGGAGGGTATCCATGTGAAGCGCTCCTCCAGGCCGATCAAGTTATAGGTGGTTCCCTGTTTTCACAGAAAGACTTTACACCTGGTGAGTCGTAGAAATGGAAATGTTGTTGTTGAGATAATGTAATCTCTCAATTTGGGGAAGTAAACGTCAAGGGAAGTAATCCAATAACAGAAACTCAGTATATTTTCCCTGTGACCTTTGTAGAGAGTTTTACAGTAACGCCTTAACGCCCTATCTGAGCGCATTAACGCCTTATCGTAACGCCTTAACGCCATATCCTAACGCTTAACGCCCTAGCATACCAGTGTTTTATATTTTGGGCTAGATTGTATCATGCTATTGTGTAATACTAAGGCATCGACAATGATACTTATAATGTATCAATCCGTTTATTCCAGAGAATAAAACATGGTGATCCCCGATGATGTCATCGCTCAACACTGGAACATTGCACCGGGTGTTTAGCTGGGAAAACGCCTGTTTTTTAGGTCATCGCTAATTTTTTGTCAGGGTAAATTTTTCGGGAATTTCCTGTTCTGTTTATAGATCACTCGGTAGTATTAGAGAAAGGGGCGTTTCGGAGGTGCAGAAGAGCTTTGGCGAAGTTGCGGGTCTTTTTTCAAACGGATACATGGTAGAGTTGTCTGTGTGTGCCTGGAGGAGGCGGAGGAGGATGAGGAGGAAGAGGAGGAACAGGATGTATGAGGTTAACGCCCTAATGTCTTCTATAGCTAATCTCTTACGGCTTAATGCCAAGATGCAGACAGTTGAGAGAAAGAAGGATCAATACGTTCACAGGTTTTCATATAGTTTTTTTATCTCCTCCATCACATCATACCCACACTGGGGGAGCCGCAATGGGTATGTTTACGATTCTCGTAGGCTCTTCATCAAAAGTCCCAATTAGGGGCTGCATCTGTCATATTCCTTCTTGCCCGTGAGATGTATTCTCGGCTGCTCTTTTCCAATCAGACAACTCCATTTCAGAAAGTTTAATCTTCGATCATGTTAGCTCTGATCCGTTTGTTCTGATCCTCGTCGAGCAGTCCAGGATACTGTAACGGCAATATATCACGAAACAGCTGTTTGCGCAGTTTGATTGCATTTTGCAGGACCTCGGTGGGTGGGGTGAGTGGGAATATGGTCTATCCGCACATGCGCAGTAAAATGAGGGGCGGTATGAAGTATGGCATCTTGTTTTCTTTATCTCGAGCGGTAAAACACGATTGGAGGGGTCGCTCGGTCATGGGTCGTATGGGTATCAGTTTGAAGCACTCAAGGGATAGCGTTCAACTGGGCTGGTGTGGAGTAAAAGTAGCGCAAAGGTGCCTATGCGCAGGCAGAGAATGGTAGGAAAACGGCATTGGAATGGACCGTTTTTGGGTCGAGGTGGGCCCAAAGTGACGGTACTGGGTCATGAAGTGTATCCATGTGAAGCGCTCCTCCAGAATGATCAAGTCTTGGGTGGGTGCATGTTTTTACAGAAAGACTTTATACCTGGTGAGTCATAGAAATGGAAATATTGTTGTTGTTGTTGAGATGGTGTATTCTCTGAATTTTGGGAAGTAAAAGTCAAGGGAAGCAATCCAGTTTCCCCTTAGTAGTAGAGGAAACAGAAACCCAGTATATTTGCCCTGTGACCTTTGTGAAGAGATTACAGTAACACCATAACGCCCTATCTGAACGTCTTATCGCCTTATCGTAATGCCGTAAGGCCTCATCCTAAAGCATTGACGCCTTATCCTAACGCCTTAACACCTTTAGCATACCGGCGTTTTATCTTTTGCGCGAGATTGTACCATACTATTATATAATTGTAACGCATCGACAATGATACATTGAATGTATCAATCCATTCACACCAGGGAATAAAACATGGTGGTCCACAATGATATCATCGCCCTACACTGGGAAATTGTACGTGATATTTAGCTGGGGAAATCCCTGTTTTTTACGTCTCCGCTCTATATGTCAGGGTGATTTTTTCGGGAATGTTCTTGGAAAACCCTGTTATATTCATAGATCCCTCGAGAGTGGTAAAGAAAGGAGAGTTTCGGAGGTGCAACAGAACTTTGGCGGAGGCGAGGGTCTTGTTTCATCCGGCTACCTGGCGGAGTTACCTGTGTGCGCGTGTCGAGGGGGAGGAGGAGGAAGAGGAGGAAGAGTAGGAGGAGGACGAGGAATGGCTTTACGTCCTAATGTCTTCTATAGCTAATCCCTTACGGCTTAATGCCATGATGCAGACAGTTGTGAGAAAGAAAGTTTCTTGTAGTTTATTATCTCCTCCATCACATCATGTCCACACTGGGGGAGCCGCATTGAGTATGTTTACGATTCTCTTAGGTTCTTATCTAATCAAAATTTCCACTTTGGGTCAGCATCTGTACTATTCGTTCTTTCCCAATAGATGTATTCTCGACTGCTCGTGTCCATTCAAAAACCGCCATTTCAGAATGTTCCATCTTCGGTCATGTTCGCTCTGATCCGTTTGTTCCAATCCTCATCGGCATTACGGCAATATGTCACGGAACAGCTGTTTGCGCAGTTTTATCGCATTTTGTAGAGCTTCGGTGGGTGTGGTGGGTGGAAATATCGTCTATCCGCGCATGCGCAATAGAAAAAGAGTATTTCAATGGACGTTTTGGGGTCGAGATGGACCAATATTGGCCCGACTGGGCTGAGAGAGATATCGAAGTGAAGCCCTCGGAAAGCAGCATACGACTGAACTAATGTGTCGTCGGTTTTCAACATTCTGCCCATGCGCAGACATGCGATTGTCGTAGGCTCTCAATTGTTTAGTCAAAAGCCCCAATTTGGCGCTGCCTCTGCCATATTCGTTCTTGTCCGTCAGACCCCTGTGATCCCCAATGTTAGTCTCCGGGGATTGCATGTGTGAGATAGGAGTAATGGGGTGGTAATTTTTTTTCTTATGGATTTTACTATGGGGTGTGGCACCTTACTTTTTGTGTCTTGCGATTTAGAACTCGATGGAAGGGGTCCCGAGGCCATGTGTTGACTTTCGCTGAAAAGCATAGGCAGGATTGGGGTCGACATGTTGTGTCCATTCCGGTGTATTGGGCAATGATAGTCCCAATGGGGAACCCACTCATGGACATTTGCGGTATGAGGTGTGGCACCTTTTTTCTTCATCTCGAATTGTAGAATACGATGGTATGGGTCTCGCAGTCATGCGTTGATTTTGTCAAAAAGTTCTGTTGGTGCATGCGCAGTGACAGCCAGGCCTGAGGTGGACGTTTTCGGGTCTAGGTGGACCCATAGTGGTGCGATTGGGTCGTGTGAGGTGTCATGTGAAGCACTCATAGGAAAGCGTCCAACTGGATGGGTGTGGGGAGCGAAAATCGTCTATCTGTAGAAAAAAGGTACTTAAATGGACGTTTTGGGTCGAGATGGACCAATAGTGGCCCGATTGGGCTGCGGGAGATATCAAAGTGAAGCCCTCGGGAAGTAGCATCCACATGGACCAATGTGTCACTCGTTTTCGAGGTGAACCCACAGTGGTCCGAATGGATAGTGTTGGATATCAGTTTGATGCTCCCATGGGGTACTGGTGCGAAGTAAAACTAGCGCACGGTGCGCATGAGCAGGCAGGGAATGGTGGAAAAGGAGCGTTGGAATGGACGTTCGGGGTCCTGGTGGGCCCATATTGGGCGTACTGTATCGGGGAGGGTATCCATGTGAAGCGCTCCTCCAGGCAGATCAAGTCACGGGTGGGTGCATGTTTTCACAGAAAGACTTGGTGAGATAGAAATGGGAATGCTGTTTTTGCTGCTGTTAAGATGGTGTAGTCTCTCGATTTTGGGGAGTAAATGTCAAGGGGTGCAATGCAGTTGCACTTCGTAGTAGGGAACACAGAAACCCAGTATATTTGCCCTGTGACCTTTGCAGAGAGTTGTATAGTAACGACTTAACGCCCTATCCAAACGCCTTAATGCCGTCTCCTAACTCTTTTACGCCTTATCTTAACGACTTAATTCCCTAGCACACCAGTGTTCTATCTTTTGGGCGAGATAGTAGCATTCTATTGTACAATACTATCGCATCGACAAGGCGTATGTATCAATCCATTCATACCAGGGAATAAAACATGGTGATCCTCGATGATGTCATCACTCTACACTGGGACATTGTACGGGGTTTAGCTGTTTAACCTCTGTTTTACACGTCATAGATCTATATGTCAGGGTAAATATTTCGGATATTTTCTGGGAAAGCCCTGTTCTATTTAAAGATCTCTCGAGAGTAGCAGAGAAAGGGGAGTTTCTGAGGTGCAAAAGAGCTTTGGCGGAGATGAGGGTATTGTTTCATCGGGCTACCTGGTATAGTTACCTGTGAGTGCGTGTAGACGAGGAGGAGGAAGAGGAGGAGAATGAGGAGGAGGAGGAATGAGTTTAACGCCCTAATATCTTCTATAGCTAGTCCTTTACGGCTTAGTGCCATGATGCAGGGAGCTGAGAGAATGAAAGATTAATACGTTCATATAGTTTATTATCCTCTCCGTCACATCACACCCACGCTGGGGGAGCCGCATTGGGCATTTTCACGATTCTCGTAGGCTCTTGTCCAATCGAAAGCCCAAAAGCCACCTGGAAGAGGATATGGGGCTACCATGATGGTTCTGTGCATAGGGTCGCCTTTCATTTCAGGCGGTAACGGGGTATCCTGTTCATAGATCTCCAAGTCTGTTTTCTTCATGCTGGGCCGCATTTGGATGTATGCCTGTTAGTATGAATATGAATAGTTGCTGTCACAATACGATCCCAAGAGGTAGGTTCTTCCTCACTCAGGCTTTCCTGGGGCGTAGCCTGGCTACCTCAGATCAAGCTCTCTATATCAGTAGATAGACTATCAGCAATCTCTGTTTCAGTATCAGTCGGCGGACTCTCAGAATCTGCTAGCCTATTCAGAAAAACACAATTGGCGATCTATGAACAGTATACCTGCTACCGCTTGAATTGAAAAGCGGCCCCAGGCGCAGGACCATCATGAAGACCAAGCATCACCTGGAAGAGGATATGGGGCTACCACCCACGAGGCCCTGCAAAATGCCATCAAAATGCGCAAACAGTTCCGTGACATATTCCCGTTACAGTATTCAGGCCTGCCCGACGAGGATTAGAATAAACGGATCAGAGCGGACATGGCCGAAGATTGAACGCTCTGAAATGGCGGTTTCTGATTGAACAAGAGAAGCCGAGAATACACCTAACGGACAAGAACGAATATGACAGATGCAGCCCCAAATTGGGGAATTTGATTAGACAAGAGCCTACGAGAATTGTAAACATACCCAATGCGGTTCCCGCAGCGTAGGTATTATGTGATGGAGGAGATAAAAAACTATATGAAAACCTGTGAACGTATTGATCATTCTTTCTCTCAACTGTCTGCTTCATGGCATTAAGCCGTAAGGGATTAGCTATAGAAGACATTAAGGCGTTAACCTCATACCTCCTCTTCCTCCTCCTCCTCTTCCTCTTCATCCTCCTTCGCCTCCTCCTCCACACACACACAGAGGTAACTCTACCAGGTAGCCGGATGAAACAAGACCCTCAGCTTCCCCAAAAGCTCTGTTGCGCCTCCGAAACTCTCCTTTCTCTACTACTCCCGGGTGATCTATAAATAGAACCGAATTTTTTTAATTCCCGAAAAATCTACCCTGACATATAGAGCGATGACCTACAAAACAGCTGTTTTCCCAGCTAAACATCTCGTACAATGTCCCGGTGTAGAGCGATGAAATACATGTATTTAGGGATCATCATGTTTTATTCCCTGGTGTGAAAGGATTTATACATAAACCCGTGTCGAAACGTTAGTATTATATAATAGCATGGTACAATCTCGCGTAAAAGATGAAACACTGGTATGCTAGGGCGTTAAGGCGTTACGATAAGGCGTTAATGCGTTCAGATAGGGCGTTAAGGCGTTACTGTAAAACAACATCATTTCAAGATCTCACTCACCAGGTGTACAGTCTTTCTGCAAAAACATGCATCCACCCATGACTTGATCGACCTGGAAGTGCGCTTCACATGGATACCCTCCCCGACCCAGTACGCCCACAATGGACCTACCTCAATCCCAAAACGTCCATTCCAATGCCCTTTTCCCACCATTCCTTGCCTGCGCGTGAGTAGTATTGCCTTACTTTTACCCCACACGCCCCATTCGGACCGCTATGAGTCCATCTCGACTACAAAAAGTCCCTTGCAGTGCCCTTTTCACATAATTCCCTGTCTTGGCCTGCGCAGAATGTTGAAAATGGACGACACCTTAGTCCACTCGGATGCTACTTCCCGGGAGCTTCACTCCTGCAGCCCAATCGGGCCACTATTGGTTCATCTCGACTCCAAAACGTCCATTCAAATAACCATTTTTTCTACTGCCCATGTGCAGATAGATATTCCCATCCTACACCCATCCATTGTGCTTCACGATGACACCACACACTACCCAATCAGACCACTATAAGTCCAACTAGACCCGAAAACGTCCACCTCAGGCCTGCCTATAACAGCGCATGTTTCATCAGCACTTTTCAGCAAAAGTCAACGCATGACCGCGAGACCCCTCCCATCGACGACGCCGCTAGAATTCCGGACTCGAATAACCTGAGCTCGCCTTTTTTCGACTCCAATTATCTGGATTTTCTTGGAATCGCATTGTTTCAACCTTGGAGACCGTTTGACGCTGACGTTTACGGTGTCTCATAAGTGACATTGCTTTTTTTTAATTAAATATTTTTTTCTTTCTGCATTATCACCTAGGTGGAAATTATTTTCACCTGGTTAATATTATTATCACCTGGGTGGAAATTATTTTCACCTGGGTGATATTATTATCACCCAGGTGAAAATAATTTCAACCCACGTGAAAATAATTTCCATTCAGGTGAGAATAATTTCCACCCAGGTGATAATAATTTCCACCCAGGTGATAATAATATTACCCAGGTGAAAATAGTTTCCACCCAGGTGATAATAATATCCAACCAGGTGATAATAATTTCCACCCAGGTGGTAATAATATCACCCAGATGAAAATAATTTCCACCCACGTGATAATAATATCCACCCAGGTGATAATAATTTCCACCCAGGTGATAATAATATTACGCGGGTGAGAATAATTTCCACCCAGGTGATAATAATATCCACCCAGGTGATAATAATTTCCACCCAGGTGATAATAATATTACGCGGGTGAGAATAATTTCCACCCAGGTGATAATAATTTCCACCCAAGTGATAATAATTTCCACCCGGGTGATAATAATATCACCCGGGTGAGAATAATTTCCACCCAGGTGAAAATAATTTCCACCCAGGTGATAATAATTTCCAACCAGGTGAAAATAATTTCCACCCAGGTGATAATGATATTACCCAGGTGAAAACAATTTCCACCTAGGTGATAATGCAAAAAGAAAAAAATATTTAATTAAAAAAAAGCAATGTCACTTATGAGCCACCATAGACTTTTCCATTGATTTGCTTAGTCACAGAGGTGACAGACGATGTCATGTTGGTAATGCCGGGCGATATATAATCGTATTGCACAGCACTCCGTGAGGTCATTTCGATAAGGTCGGACGATATAAGATCGTACAGCACTCTTTGTCATCAGTTCACCAACGGCGGACGATTTGTGATGATATTATGGGCTAGGTACGGTAATTATAACGCAACAACAGCTTCAAGAGGATTTCTTTTATTCTCCATAGAATGAAAGAGTAATAACGAAGGTAACATTAATAACAGAAAATTACGTGTATACGGTCGGAATATGACGAACACCCTTCACTCAAAACGTGACCGATATCACCAATACTCTGATTGTGCCATGCAAGTAGTGAACAGCGAGCAACTAAAGCCCCTTTTCACCCGGATGTAACTATGACGTCACAACTGGATGGTTTGTAACGAGGCTTTTGATTGGTTGAATTGTAAGTGTGAGGTTGAATTTGATTGGTTGAGGTGTCGTCCCTGTTGTAAAGCAAGATGGTGGGTGTCGGCCCTGTTGTAAAGCAAGATGGCGGCGTTCGGGCATGTTCGGGCATGTTCGGGCAAAAAAAAAGTTCCGGCAAAAAAAAAAAAAAAAAAAATGTATTCATGCGCGGTGATGCGGTTTGGCCGTGGTTTTGGCGGTGATTCGGTCTCGGGAAAAAGCTTCCGCGGAGAAAAAGTAGTCCCTAGATAAAATGGTCCGATGGGGTCGAGTGAGGTATCAAAGTGAAGGTTAGGTGAAGGAGCATCTAATGGGCTGGGTGTGGGGTTGAAATATCGTCATTCTGCGCATGCGCGGCGGCCGAAGGGTATGAAAATAGCCTTTTTGGAGCTAGGGGAGCCCCTAAGGGTCCGATGGGGTCGAGTGAGGTATCAAATTGAAGGTTAGGTGAAGGGGCATCTGATGGGCTGGGCGCGGGGTTGAACTATCGGCATTCTGCGCATGCGCGGAGGCCAAAGGGTATGAAAATAGCCTTTTTGGAGCTAGGAGATTGACTACTGGTCCAGTGGGGTCGAGTGAGGTATCGATGTGAAGCATTCGTGAAGGGGCATCTGATGGGCTGGGTGTGGGGTTGAAATATCGGCATTCTGCGCATGCGCGGTGGCCCAAGGGTATGGAAATAGCGGTTTTGGAGCTAGGGAGTCCCTAATGGGCCAATGGAGTCGTATGAGGTATCAAAGTGAAGCATTCGTGAAGGGGCATCTGATGGACTGGGCGTGGGGTTGAAATATCGGCATTCTGCGCATGCGTGGTGGCCCAAGGGTATGGAAATAGACGTTTTGGAGCTAGGGGAGCCCCTAATGGTCCAATGGGGTCGAGTGAGGTATCAAAGTGAAGCATTCGTGAAGGGGCATCTGATGGGCTGGATATGGGGTTGAACTATCGGCATTCTGCGCATGCGCGGTGGCCCAAGGGTATGGAAATAGCCGTGTTGGGAGCTAGGGCAGCCCCTAATGGACCAATGGGGTCGAGTGAGGTATCAAAGTGAAGCTTATGTGAAGGGGCATCTGATGGGCTGGGTGTGGGGTTGAACTATCGGCATTCTGCGCATGCGCGGTGGCCCAAGTGTATGAAAATAGCCGTGTTGGGATGTAGGGGAGCCCCTAATGCACCAATGGGGTCGAGTGAGGTATCTAAGTGAAGCATTCGTGAAGGGGCATCTGATGGGATGGGTGTGCGGTAGGAATATCATTCTGCGCATGCGCAGATGCAATACGGAGGTCTCGTCCAATCAGAAGCGAGTATTTCAAATCCGTCCCAGAGCTCTCGTCAATCAGAAGCGAGTATTTTGATCCGGTGCATTATGGGACATATCCAAGATGGCGGCACGTATGTTCAAGATGGCGGCACATCCGGTGTCGAAAACTGGCCATTTTGTCGGATGTGGTCACTCAGTGTCGAAAACTGGACCCTGTATGACGTCACTTCCGGGTTTTTCACTAAAAACTACCTCCAAACATAGAAGAGTTCCTAATGTTTCCTCTTAGACGTCCGTATGTTCAATCGCCGGTGTGTTTTGTGTTTTCCCGCCCCGCCCCAGCGCCCCGCAGCGCGAGCGCGCGCGCGAGTTCTCCGGAAGTGCGCGTCATCCCCGGCAGTGCGCGCGCGGACGCGGGTCAAAAGGTCAAAGGGTCACCTCCAGGTCAGACGGTCCAATGTTCAATGAGACAATGTTGCGAGGTGTGAGTGAGTGCAAGAATGTATTCATCCGCGGTGATGCAGTCATGTCTGGCGGTGATTCGGTCTCGGGAAAAAGCTTCCTTGCCCAATGCCTACGTACTTTACCGAAGATACACGGACTTTAACGAAAAGACACGGTCGTACACGAAAAGACGCGAAGGTGAACGCCATTGTGGGAAACCTCCCACAGACAGGTCAGTACATGCATTTCTATGTTGTTCACGCATAATAAAAGGATTGATCTGTAATCTGTGTTGTTGTTGTTGCTCCCTTTTTTTTTGCACTAACCCATCAGAATAGTACGTATCACGGACTATACCCGTAGAGCTACATCTGGTCTATAAAACACGTCCCTCTGGATCCCACACCTTCATTTCTACAGAGCCATGGCGGACACCCGGCCCCATGCGACTCGCATTTTACAGTATGCCACCGTGGTGAATTCATTCACGGGTTACCGAGCAGTGGTCCGGTCCATGTTTGCAGATGGCGACGACAACGAGGGACGACGCCAGATCCTGAACGAGTTCACAGAAGCGGTCCTCCACAGAGTGCGCTCGATGGAGAGGCGTGCCATCACTCACCACTACTGGACTATGACAGCCATCCTTGATGCTCGGGCTATGGACCACGAGCGCTCACGCCGCAACCAGCACCGGCTGGTTGGCCTCATACTAGTCTGTGCCCTATTCACCCTGGCGCTGTGGTATTGACACTATAAATACCAGGGTCAGACAGAGTGTGTGTCATTCACCGTTCGACATTTGGACAAAGCATGTCATCCGTCCTACGAGCCATCCTCCCCCTTACACCTTACCAGGTGGGATTATACGTTTATGAAGATTATGTGACTCTGGTGGAAGATAGTGGCGGGGATTGGAGGGCGTCCCCTGAGACTTTATCGAATACGGTGACACTACAGCGTGATGGGTGGACTAAGTTTAAACGGGTGTTGAGCGGAGAGTTAGACGGACACCTGATCCACCTGGACAAGGCCAACTACGTATACCATACTGCGCTCTACCCACGGGTGGGACGCTACCAAGAGCCGGCTCAAAGTTTCCTCCTAACTCCCTCTCTGTGGTCAGCCTTGGAGAAAATAGGCCCTCTGGTGGACCAGTTATTTATACCCGACGATCGATCACCCCACCAATTGGCATGGGCTCATGCTATCGAACACGCACTAGATGAACCTAATGAAAAAAAAAGCGGATGGAGAAAATACTATATGTATAGAATGCGCAGAGGCTGGAATGACAGTGTCACCTCATGAAGCCACCCACACACACATGACGGGCCAGAACGATGAAGAAGAAGAAAAAATCCGTGATGAAGCCGCGGGGCCAATGGCTGAACCCCATGAACAACTACATGAACCCGACGACGACGATGCCATTGATTACCCCGCTAGACTCAGTCAGCCCAATGACATGACCACCTGATCCTTTGATCTCACGGGGTTCTCCTATAAATACGAGAGACAGTGAAATCTGGTACCATTCACGGACTGACCATGACGGAGCATATAGTACTGGCGTATTTCAGCTTGACCCCCGAGGTTTTCCTGCACGTGTATGCGGATAAGGTCGATATCATGGAGGAGGTGGTGGGAGACACGGACCCTACACAACCGTGCCCGGCTCACATTCGTCTGTCCCGGGAGAGCTGGACCAAATTCAAACGGGTGTTGTCTGGTGAACTGGACGGCGACCTCATCCACTTGTGTCACGATGTGTACATTCGACGCGGCCCTTTCTTTGCTCAATTGGCTCGGCTAGATGGAGGTACAGTGCATTTTACCCTTCACCCTGATCTATGGTCTGCATTGGAAGATGCCGTGGTGGATGTGGATGGAGTGCTTATCAAGCGGTCATCAGACGAGTTGGACTGGTCATTGACCATGGCCACTGTGGAAGTCCACGAAGAAAATCAGAAAGAAACTCCGGCCCAAGATATACCCGTTATAAATAAACGATAGAGCCGGGGTCCATCATCATTTTGTCACCATGAAGCGCTGGGAGAAGGTGTTGGATAACTTATACTACAGTCCCGACAGTCCGGCAGCCTATAGTGCATTGTCGGCTCTCTATCGAGCGGCCAAGCCCCAGGGGGTACAACGTGCCCAAGTCCGAGATTGGTTAAGAAGACAAGACACCTATACCTTACATCGATCTGTCCGTCGCCATTTTCTACGGAACCGGGTCATCGTGGGAGGAATAGATGCCCAGTGGCAAGCGGATTTGGTGGATATGAGCGCCTTTGCCAAACACAACGATGAGAATCGGTATGTCTTGACGTGCATCGATATCCTATCCAAGTATGCGTGGGTAGTACCCATCCGGACGAAAACGGGGGCAAATCTCATAGCGGCGTTCAAAGACATCTTCAAGACCGGGCGCAAACCTTTGTATTTGCAAACCGACGAAGGCACAGAATTCCTCAACAGACCGTTCCAAGCCTTTCTCAAGAAACAGAAGGTGTTTTCTTCCATACGTACAACGAGACCAAGGCTTCCGTGGTGGAGAGGTTCAACAGGACATTCAAAGGCCGCATGTATAAATATTTCACCTATAAGAATACAAGGCGGTACATCGATATTCTCCCGAAACTTGTGAGTGGTTACAACCGAGCCTATCACCGGAGTATAGAGAGAGCCCCCATTACCGTGACCCAACGCAATAAAGCCCAAGTCCGGCGTGTCTTGTTCCCCAGGCAATCGCGGCGAACGACGAAAGAGGTGTACAAGGTCGGGGACCCTGTACGGATCAGTAAAGTCAAAGGTCAATTTGAGAAAAGTTACTTGCCCAACTGGAGCGATGAGCACTTCCTGATTAAACGGTGCCTACCCCGACAGCAGCGAGTCTATGAGCTGGAAGATCTTCAAGGGGAACCGTTGCTAGGGACGTTTTACGAGACGGAATTACAGCCTGTCGTAAAAACACAGCAAGACTACTACACGGTGGAGCAGGTTTTGAAAACGGAACGTCG
>JAVTVY010039737.1:0-17656 GCA_036873755.1 Hanleya hanleyi | reverse complement strand
GTGAAAGATATTCTTATCGACTGTTTAGATTTTAAGATTCTTTTTATCGAGCGACTACTTTGGAAGATCTTTTTAGTGGGGTGAGGGAGGACTGGGACTTGGGTTATTTGAGAGAAATCGGTTTATTGCATAAGTTCTAATGTGTATGTTTTAATGTGTTGGATTACTAAGTTATTGGCTTGAGTACTTAGAATGTTGTTTAATCGTCGCTATGTAGCAAAAATATTGCTGAACGCGACGTTAAAGCTTAATTCGCTCTCTCTCTATCTCTCTCTCTCTTCTCTACTAGAGCAACGATATCAACTAATTATCATTGGCCTGTTCCTGGGAGATCTAACCCTCGTGCCTGGACACATATATACGCACCACAGCAGCACAAAGAAGGTCTTGGCAGACGGGAATCAACTTTTGTAAGAGAGATCAGACTAACCCATACGCATGTATGTTAACTGTATTGTATCCAGTGACATCCCAATGCTCCCGAGGGATTCGTCGGTACTGGGGTATTTTTGTTTCAAGTTCACGCTTTGTCCAGCATCAACTTCCATTGAATAGAATTACGCTGTGAGCTGTGATCAAATTAGCCCCAGCAAACTCCATCAGATCTGCTTACATTTTTCTAAATCCTTCTTGAAATTACTGATACTGATTAGGGATAGAGGTTTCTCCGGACGGAAATGGATTTGTTCTATCCTCTCATGGGCATTACACGTAAATGCTCTTTTTGACTCCACATCTTCCCTCCGTTCTAAGAAGACTTTAAGTAACATATCTGAATTTTCGTTTATTTCAAGTCATTTTCCGCAAACACATAAATATCCTAACAATGTTTGACAGCCTTAAGAATAAATATGAAACAGTCCGCCCCATTGGGCTTCATAATCCCCTTGTGAACGTTTCCTTTTCGCCCAGTAAACGCCAGCATCTAATCGATGACCACTCTTTTTAAAACTTTTTCTTTTGGCTTATCCACGATGACTCCATACTATCCTGACGCAATTTCCTTATATTTCGGCAAAAACTGTGACCGAACTGGCCGGATAAGCAAACAAACAGACTAAAATTATAAAACAATTTTACTAAAATCATTGTTGGATGACATATGTAGTAAGGCACTGTTAGAATTCTGGGACAAGTAGACCTTGGAGCAAAGTTAAATAAAAAATAATAAATCAAGATTTTGGCCAAGAATATCCACATAATCAATCTAATGCCCTGGAAGGACTTTCCTCGGCCCAGGCGTGAAAATTTTCCAAATGCACCATCTATTTCTAGGAAGACTATTAATGTGCAATGCCTGGTTATAGAATAAACGTGTCTAATTTTACTGCCGATTATAAAAATGGCACGCGAAACAAAAATCTTGTATATTGGTGATTGGTGTGTGCCAGCGTATATCACCACCATCCGAAGTAAACATTGCATTTTGAGATGGGAAATGTTAATTATTGAGTGCAATGTAACTGAATTACCGCACATTGAAATACTCTGTAGACAACCTGATTAGTGATCTAACATTTCACTTCGCTGTTATAGAAACTAGAATAGAGCACTAAAGTCCAGTAATTACATGACATACGAGGAGCACTGGTTCAGATCACATTTTCTCTCTTCAGCTAATTTTGAGAGTTACTTTCTCAACGTAATACATGACATTGTTTAATGTACTTAAGGGATCATAAACTTGTTGGCACCGTACTTTAGACATAACTCTTTACTCGCTAATCCCCTATCTGGAAACATTTCTCATGTGAATACAGTATTTTTGCGGCTATGGGTTTAGAAACCAGAGAAAACACGCTTGCCATTAAATCGATTCTTGGGAGACAGCAGAAGTGAAATAACCATGGTGTTTTATTCTGGATCACTGTTGGCCCTGCTGTTGATTTGCCTGAATAAATAACTTTTCTCTATAGCGGAATATTCTCCCTGGATTTGCCATTTTAATTTTGACTCCCACATAGAGGGAAACTTCTTAAAAGCTAAATTGCAAAGATGAGACTTGTGTACAAGGATTATCCCATAACAGTCGTATAACACAATACAGTTGGCACGTATTGGTAATGTCTTGCGCAAAACTATTTTATGAGCATGGTTCACTGTCCCATAAACTCTTTATTTATACATCTGAATTTTCTTGATTACATTGAGAGAATATTGAGAATATTTTTCATAAATATACCTCTTTTACTATTCTGAATCTGTTTCACGATCTTTCGAACAATTCTGTGGCCTCACCGGCCGGATAAATTTCACATTCCCTCCACAGTGCGATATGTAAATTAGAAAATAAATGCCATGATGGTGAGGAAATTCCGGCGTATTGACAAGAAGTCACATGACCCCAAGGGACGATATTCTGACTGCAATCCTCGTGAAAGTACGTTGACTGGAATGATCCAGTCCAAGGCTTCTAGAACTGGTTTAAGCGGAATTTGACATAACGCAAGATGTCGATGTAATAGTCCATATCGAATGGAACACCAAGAGTTATGTCACTGTCAGACGTAAAAATGGCTCATAATGAATTGGGGAAATATTGATAAAGTGTAATATATTTTGGATTCCTCATCCTCTATACTCGCTACTTTCCTGACAAAGTTTCACAACATTTGAGCTAAACATGAGCCCAAAATCCATCGGCTGTACGGATTCCGATGCATTTACGGTTTACATTTAATTAATTCATAGGACCATTTATTGATAAATATGTGTACCGTGTATTTATTGAAAAAGTGTAACTTCATTTGAAAACTAGGCCAAGATCACATTTTAGAGTTATGGCACATCGTTAGATTCGTGTATGGTGTACATGTACATATATGGAAGGAGGATTCTTCATCGCATATTGTTGTAAAATATGCCGGTGAACTGCTAGTCCCCGAGGCTCACCTTCTGTACATGTCACTCGACGAATTTATTTAGGTTTATTGTTTCGGTGGGAAATTTAAGCCGTACGACGTCGGATATTACAGGTTAGTTTTTCTAGGTTTCTTGCATTTACCGGGTTGCCCCAGACGTTTTCTTCATCGGACGTTCATGGTGCTCATCCATTGACATCAGATGAGTTGTATGAGCTGATCTGTCATCGCGGCTCCCGAGCTAGCGTATCTAATTCCGCTTAAGCCGGTGCTAGGGGCCGTATGGATACTTCATGGTCTCCACATTAACAACTGTAATAAAGGCACGGCTGAGATACTAAGGCTACGTTCGAGAATCCACCTTATTCTCGGGTCTAAATGTTAGGTGTGATGGTTACTTTTTAGTCGCTAGACGTCGTCAATTTTTTCTACCTCTTGCATATCACTCCAATTTAACCTATTTTAGCTGAAGGAAGCCCAGCACCACACAGTGGGATGAGTAAGTCAAGGTCAATAATCTTTAATACTTTTCTGTTTGTAACGAATTTCGTATGTACTTTTTGTCATATCAAATGCTTTGACATGGGTGAAAAAATACTGGCCCGCCTACACGAGACAACCTAAACTTGGCCCTTGCTTCTCAAACTACCACATTTCCTCTCAGTGGCATGTATTGCCAATACACAACCTATCGAAAGGAACAGGTTGTCCGAAGAGCAAGCTAAAAATTCTAATTATTTTCAACCCTGCTTGACCATGATAAAATAGGTGAAGTTCCGTCATCTTAAATGAGACCCAATAAACAATGCATCTGTGATAGGAATTTAAAAAGGCTAGGTCTAATTATTCGAGTCATATCGTGCCGACAGCATTCAACATTGGAAAATAGGTTAAGGTCAGTTATATTCGGCTCACCACCAGCTGCATATGTACTATGAATTTGGAGAGCGTGACTGTGATCTTTCAAGAGATACTGTCCTGAAAGCTTTGAATCTATGTTTACTGTATAATTTGACCACAAACAAATAGATCAATGTCAGTCATATTCAAACGTTTTCTGGAAAATACACATACAATCTATGACTTAAATTGACGAAGGCTAGCTACAATCCTCCAGGAAAAACTGTGAAAACATTGGAAATAACGTAAACGTAGAATTGACCTAGGTCGGCTACTTACAACTGGTTTCTGGTCCATGACTAGCTTCATATGTGGTTTCATTTAGAAATCCTGGCAATATTTCTTTTAGAGATATCGTGTGAACAAGGACGATGGACCTATCGACTGACGAACGGAAAGATATGGACTGAGACGACGATAATACTCCTTCGGTCAACTCCGGCCCCCAATGAGCGATAGATGCCCATTTTGAACGTTTTTCTTTTGATTCGGATGAGTTACTTATTTGAGCTGACCTATCATCACAGTCCCCGAGCTAGCGTATCTAATTCCATGATGTTACTTCATAGCTCCCACATGAACAACTTAAATAAAACGAGGCTGAGATACTATGGCTGTGTCTTAGAATCCTCTGTATTCTAGTCTGAATTTGATGTGCCGATGGAAGCTTTCCTGTGCAGTTATATGGCTGCTTTTTAGTCGCCACACGTACGTCATCAATTTTTCTCACCTCTTACATATTTCAGCAATTTATTATCTGAATATTGTAGTCTCTGGTGGGCAGTTAATCCAAAAGGCAAGCCTTCCAGATCTTTGCATGTCATTTAACAGATATAAATATAAGCCTATTTTCTTGGTGAGAAATTTATCTCACGAAGTCGGGCATTACAGATTACTTTTTCTCGGTATCCTTGCATTTACCATGTTGAGGCGTTTACTCGACCAGGCGCCATCTTTATTCATCAGCCCAACCTTCTATGTATCTCACCAACGACAGTAATACTGGCCTGGTGAAGTTTCATGACATTTCGACCAAAACTGCCTGAGAAACAAATAAACAGAGACGGTTACTGAAAGTAAAACATGATGTATGTAGCGAGATACAGTTAACATTCCGAGGCAGGCAGATTGTGGATTATAGATAAAGAAATTATTTAAGACTTGGACCACGAATATCCACGCTATCTTCTCTGAAAGCGCCTTCCTCTGTCCGAGATTGAAAATGCTCCCATTGCGCCACCCATACAAAGGCTACTATCTATCAAGCTCAAAGCGTGGTTATAAGCTTAGCAGATCTAATGCCTGCGTCGAATATACGATTGAAACTAGATGAATCCTATATTTTCTCCCTCCTCATAATCACCATTATTGGTGTTATATATCCGGAACCTCACTAACAGGAATCTGGAATGCTTATTGAGTTGTGTCACCGTAAACCACCATCCTTCCTATAGTAAACATCAATATTTTAGAAGAAAAGCTATTTATAGCTGTTCTATTGAGTAAAGATATTTGCCTATTACAGAGGCAACTGTCCGCACATATCGGGAGATGCAGGCTGCGCGCCCCAAAATCATCAATGAGTGGAACGCTGTGTCCATTAACTCCATTAACGTGCCCTGATGTTGCAGGTATAACACGAATGAATGACATAACAAAATTGACCCCATGCAAGAATGCCCTATTGGTACCATTTTTATTTTCAAAATGAACTGCCCATTCAATCGCCGGTTCTGGGATAGATTTATCCAATATCTGTACAACTGGACAAAGGTGCCGTATTCTAGCGTTGAAGCGTTATTATTGGTTTATTTTTTCTATAAAATTGAACTGTCTGGTGATATATCTTGATGGTTCCCTGAGCCTTCAAACGTTGGGGAAAAGATGTATCTGAGGGTGTGTGCTACAGCCTAGCACATTGTTCATCGGATGAACTGCTGCACATTGCGACCCGCTTCAGCTAACACGCGACATATAAAGGGGGTGGGAAAAGATGTCGGAGTACTGACAAGAAGTCGTACGACCCCACAGCCCAATGTTTTGACTGCATTTCTAAAAACATCACAAGAAAATGATCCCTGTGATGATTTGTATCTCAGGCATGTTTTTATTGCTGTTGTTCATGCGGACATCTTGAATGACATGTCCACACTGTCCCTAGCATCGGATTGAGCGCCAAGTGCAAATGATGTAAGAGCCCTATCAAGTGATCTGATGGAAAGTGATGAACCAATTGAGATTCATAAAATACATTCTAGGAGTTCATCCTAAATGCTCTAACCATGCTGCACTGATGAAGGTTGGAAGATTCCCCATGTTAATCTACTTGATCTGAGATATGTTGAAATATTGACATCGGTTGTCAATACATCTAACGATACACTACTTCAGGATTCCTTTAACCTAACTGTTGCTTCGAATGTTCTGCGTAAAAGAAGTTTGGTATCTTATATTAAGCATATATTGTCTTACTTAACACTTGGCCATTTATAGTTCACTTCTCATCTCGCAAAATCGAAAGCCTTCGTATTGCAGCTTTCGGTCTTGCAAAGTTGAAAATAGAAAGATGGAAAGCTCGGCATCGTTCCCATATTGCAGCTTTTCATCTCGCAAAATTGAAGCATGGAAAAGTTCTACATAGCTTCCATTTCTTTTATTTCAGATTATGTCGATGTCATATAGAAATACGAGCCACATATATTTTGTAAAAAATCGTCTCCTTTCTATCATTATCAGCATCCGCATTTTACGACACGCGGGTTTATATTGCGGCTGGCACGGTACACAGAATTTAAGGGTAGAAAATGTCTAATTTCTGGCAGATAGGTGTGACAGAATATGAAACTGTGTTGTCGTAAAATGCATATCTTGGAGGTTGGGAGAAATGGAGCTAAAGTACCGCACTCGTATAAATATATTCGAAATACACAACATGGAAGCGATGTTAAGTTTTCTTTCATTGTTATCAGTTTCGAAGGATAGAAAGCAGGAACACGCAATTTTCCATCTTTCTACTTAAATTTTGCGAGACAGAAAGCTGGAAAACTGAAGCGATGTCGAGCTTTCCATCTTTCTTATTGCAATTCTGCTAGATGGAAAGCTGAATTGTCAAGTGTTATGCTGACTGCAGTGGTGCCTACCATATTCTGTTCATTTTAAGAGCTTCTGTCCTACTTTAATACATTTCTGATGGGCATGGCTAAATGCCAATGTTTAAGAATTCATAAATTGATTGGTGCTTTTAGACTTCGACTTTTATCTCTTAGACCCCTGAGAGACTCCGATCCTTCACTCGCTAATTGCCCAACTGGAAACATTTCTCATGTGATTATAGTATTTTTTTAGACATTTTTTTTCTTCAGAAAAACACGCTTCCCATTATATCATTTCCTGTGACACAACAAACCTGAGTTCCCTGATGTTGATTTGGATTGATAGCTTTACTTTTTAGCTATATATTGTCCCTGGATTTCCCCTGCTACATTTAATTCCAACATAAAGAGATGTATGTTCAGCTGTGAATCCGAAAAATGTCGGCAAGCCACATTCCCTAAGCGACATTTCAGCACGCGACATTTCGGCAACTTGTTTTCCACATCTGTGGTTAACTCAAAAACGAAATTTTATAATTGGGCAAAAAACTATATTACATGTTTTGAGATACATGTACATAATGTACAGAAATAAATTGACGATTTTAGATAAATATATTGTAGATATTTTAGCAAATTCCCATCAATCAGACAAATAGATACATACACGTACAAGAACATGCTGAGTGAAGTTACACTCTTAATTTATCTGTAATATTAGTAACGATTATAGAATCATGATTATTTGGACTGTAAAACATGTTCGTGATATAGTTTTAATAGGTCTAAATTATGCACATGCATTTGTCTTTGACTCACTTAAGTCAGTTTTGACTGAATTTGACATCTGGACAATAATAACAAAGTTATACATCATGGTATATATATGTCAGAATAAAAGCGAAAATCATATCATATTTTAGCCTGTGAAATAAAGTTGCCGAAATGTCGCGTGCTGAAATGTCGCTTACCAAAATGTCGCGTGGTCAAATCTTGCGTGCCGAAATGTCTTGAACCCATCTTCAGCATTGCTTCATCATAGCTACCGATTGGTGATATGTGTTGTATCTCAGGTACGCTTTTATTGTACCTGTTCATGTGGCAACTTGGATGACATGACCACACGGCCCCTAGCACCGGCATAAGCGGTATTAGATACAAATCTAGAGAGCTATGATGGAAATGCTCTGACAACTCGTATATTGGTAATTGGTGAGCTGTGTCGCTCAATCACACATTGAAGCAGCTGGTATTAAGCTTAGTCAAATTTTACCTGGCACGCTCTTACCAATTCCACCATGGCAGTTAGCTCAACCAGAAGTAGATATTTATTTCTCTAACGAAATATAACAAGCAGCCAGAGGATGCTAGGTCCCCCGCCAAAATGGCAGCAATATTTATAAGCGCTGTCGGTTTCAGAAGATATTCATGAGGATGGCAACAGCTACATGTACTTCACAGGCGTAAGAAGCAGAGGGGTCTTTCCACCTTCCCAGGTTTTGAGATCAACTCCGAATGGCTGACTGAATGTTGATTGCTACTGTAATATATTTTCTTTACCATGTAGCATGAAAAGTATGTAACCGAAATGCAACCCCAAGAGACAACTCATGGCATATTATCTGCAAACTAAATTTGACAAGAATATGAAGGCATCCTCAACCTATTGCCCAGAAACCAAATTTAGACTTTGCCACAAGGAGTCACCACCTGTAGGTGCAAGCAGGCAAAACACAATCCCAAATGACATCTCATGTCATGGTATCGGCATATGAACTTTGAGACTCTGAAGAGGGGTCCTCAAGTTATTGCCGGTACTAGATGCCCACCGGTGTTCATGTTATTTGGGGTGGGTCACATATGAATACAAAATCTGAGAATAATCTGATGAGCAGTTGCCAAATTATTGCCCGGAAACAAATTTTTCCACCAGGAGACGCCACCTGTAGGCAGAAGCGGGGAAAATACAATCCCAAGGAACATGGTATCGTGGGGACATCTGCATACCAAATTTGAGAAGAATCCGATGAGGGTCCTCAAGTTATTGCCCAGAAACCAAATTTAGATTTTGACACCAGGTGACGCCACCTCTAGGCGCAAGTCAGTGAAATGCATTATCAAGCGACATCTTATGTCACGGTACATTCATACAAAATTTGAGAAGAATCCGATGGTTAGTTCTCAAGTTATTACCCGGAAACTAATTTGTGATGTTGCCACCAGGTGGCGCCACCTGTGAGTGCAAGTGAGCGAAAGGCAATCCCAAGCAACAGCTCCTGGCATGGTAAATGCATGCCAAATTTGAGACGAATCCGATGAGCCGCAACGTTTCTCATGTTACCCAGAAAGGTACATTATGTAGGATATTTCAAAGAAATTCGACCAAGTGTTTCTAAGTTATCACTTGCAGCATGGAATAATGGAATGAACTCTAGTGGCGCCACCTCCGGGTGGATTTTGCTGAAACGCATCACCAACAGTGTTTTGTCGCAGGGAATGCATTTACCAAATTTCGAAGAAATCCAACAAATTGTTCGAAAGTTATCGCTCGCGAAGGATTTGAACAAACATGAACGGACATGCATTAAAGATTGGAACAAGACCCAGTGGCGCCACCTACAGGCGGATCTTGCTGAAACGTAATACCAGCGATGTCTTGTCACAAAGAATGCAGATGCCAAATTTCGGAGGAATCCGACAAAGCATTTAGGAGTTATCGCTTACGCAGTACATGTATTTGCATGGACATGCACTAAATATTGGAACAAGACCCAGTGGCGCCACCTACAGGCGGATCTTGCTGAAACGTAATACCAACAGACATCTTGTCGCAAAGAACGCAGATGCCAAATTTCGGAGGAATCCGACAAAGCATTTAGGAGTTATCGCTTATGAAGCATTTGCACGAACATCCACGGGCATGCACTAAAGATTGGAAGAAGACCCAGTGGCGCCACCTACAGGCGGATCTTGCTGAAGCGTAATACCAACAGACGTCTTGTAGCAAAGAATGCAGATGCCAAATTTCGGAGGAATCCGACAAAGCATTCAGGAGTTATCGCTTACGAAGTATTTGCACGGACATGCACTAAAGATTGGAACAAGACCCAGTGGCGCCACCTACAGGCGGATCTTGCTGAAACGTAATACCAAGAGACGTCTTGTCGCAAAGAATCCAGATGCCAAATTTCGGATGAATCCGACAAAGCATTTAGAAGTTATTGCTTACGAAGTATTTGCACGGACATGTCCGTGCATGTACGGACACACAGAAGCAAGACCCCAGTGGCGCCACCTACAGGCGGATCTTGCTGAAACATAATACCAAGAGACGTCTTGTCGCAAAGAATGCAGATGCCAAATTTCGGAGGAATCCGACAAAGCATTTAGAAGTTATTGCTTACGAAGTATTTGCACGGACATGTCCGTGCATGCACGGACACATAGAAGCAAGAACCATTTTAAAGTCCCCGGCCGCGTTGCGGCGGGGGACAAAAAGGTAGATACGATCCAGCTCTTGTATACACAAGAATTTGGTCTACTGAGAGAGAAATACAGATCGTGTCAGGCTATTTATACAGATGGTTCTAAAGATGGCGAGAGAGTAGCATGTGCTACCATCTTTAATTCCAAAACTAAAACCTGTCGACTACCAGAAAAAAGTTCGATATTCACTGCAGAAGCAAAAGCCATAGTGTTGGCTTTAGCAGGCATTGGGTCCACTAAAAGGAAAAAATAGGTCATATTCTCAGATTAACTGTCATGCCTCCAAGCGATTAAAAGTGGAACTTCGACTCATATCACTTTCCTGAGTATTCAACACCTACAGGACTGTAGATTTGATCAACAGATTGATATTGTGTTCTGTTTGTTGCCTAGTCACTTTGGCATCAAAGGTAATAGTGAGGCTGATAGGATGGCCACGGCAGCCCTAGATGATGAGGTTGATCCTGTTGGAATCCCATATAGCGATTTCAGATTCTCTATCTGTGAGACGGCTGTTTCAATCTTTATGGGATGCTGTGAATAATAACAAACTTCAGGAGTTCAAAAAAACTGTAGGTTATACCCAACTGAACAGCCAGAAACGTTTCGATCAAACCATGATCAGGCGATGTAGAATCGGCCATACACGATTAACTCACGAATATTTACTGAAAAAAAAAGAGCCAGTCCCGAAGTGTATTCCATGCCATGAAGATCTCACGGTGAAACATATTCTTATCGAGTGCATAGATTTTAAGATTGCAAGAGATGCTTTTTATCGAGCGACTACTTTTAGTCAGGTGAGGAAGGACTGTGTCTTGGGTTATTTGAGAGAAATCGGTGTGTTGCAAAAGTTTTAATGTGTGTATGTTTTAATGCGTTGGATTACTGATTGGATTGAGTTATTGGCTTGAGTACTTAGAATTTTGTTTTAACGTCGCTATATAGCTGACATATTGCTGAACGCGACATTAAACCTTAATTCTCTCTCTCTCTATAAACAAATTAGGATGACCGCTATGATGACATCACAGTTATGTCGTTTACAAAAAAGACATTTCAGTTGATATTCCGGTCAGAATTTTCGTTTATGACTTTTCTTCGCAAAATCTGCATGATAAATTAGTAAATAATAATCTGGTGTGAAATAAAATAGATTTGTCCACTTTTCCTCGTCGAAATTCAGAAACTTTGAAGGAAAAGCCTCAAAGTGACCCCAGTATGATAAATTTCAAAGTATCAGAGTATCAACTCTCATTTTTTGTCGTTCCGGGGATCGAGTAGAACGTTTGGTAAGGGGCATAATGGCCCCTCGGGTCTGGTAGGGTTAAGCTGGCTAAGTATTACCTCTGTGAACCCCTCGACGACACTGTATTGTTTATAACTAATTTGTACTGACACAATTTTTTTCTAGATATATTTCTAGTAAATATAATCAAATTAGGGCTAACTGTTCCAGAGCAGGCATCATCCATACGTGTTTTTGTGATATGATGGAAGTAACAGTCGATAATTTCTTTTTCAATACACAGCAGATTGATAGGTTTGAACATATAACCACTCAGCAAAAATTGATTTCTAATTTTTTGTGGGATGCAGATGACATAACAAATAAACGAAATCAAACAATGTTATTGTGTTCTCTAGCATCACGACAGGATGGACGGGACCCCTAAACATAAAATTGGGTTGTTATTGGATGTAAGGCCTGTTTTATTGGGCTATGTGTTTAGATCTAAGAAAATAGCAATTATAAGTATATACATGTAGGCTGAAATAGTCCACTGTGCCCTGTGGTCAATGGAGGTCTTGTGGAAGTAATTTATTTAATAAGGCCGAGCCGACATACAGAATCTGTTTGGCCTTCCTTTCACCCCAATTTCCTGGTGTGTTAGTGTTTACCCTCTCCTGTCTGATTGTGTGCCTTCATGAGGGACAGACAAGAGGATTCACTGTATACATTCGTAGTTTCCAAGGATAATGACAGAAATAAGGTCTAAACATCATCGATCGGTATGACTATTTTGACTGTAATTCAACTGACCAGTATATGTTCAAGAACAGTTTTATTATGTGCGTATAGTCTTGGCGTTTGCATTCGAGAATATCGTGTTACATATGGAAACAGTTCTACTATAATAAGGAAATCTTGAAGAGGAAAGTTACGAAAGTAGAAGTTTACTCTCGAGAAATGCATGTCATAAACC
The DNA here is from genome assembly GCA_036873755.1 of Hanleya hanleyi. Classification (NCBI taxonomy): domain Eukaryota; kingdom Metazoa; phylum Mollusca; class Polyplacophora; order Lepidopleurida; family Hanleyidae; genus Hanleya; species Hanleya hanleyi. Next base: position 5,110 of record JAVTVY010039737.1, on the reverse strand, counting down.
GAATTACCAAAGAAGTTCGCAGGCTGTGCCCGTCTTCTTTTGTAAACAGGAGTCAGATCCGACACTCAGTGAACAGCCGTCCTCCATAGAGAATTTTCGCATCGATAATCAATCGAGATATATTTTCCGTATAACAATATTGAAGAATGTTCATTTTAATTAGTCGTCTGCTTTGGAGACTGCAAATCATCAACGGGTTGCTTCTCATCAATTACCTTTTTGAAGCGTGTATAACAAACTAAATCTGCAAAATGTTCACCATTTGGATATGTTGACACGCCCAGTCACCGCCTGTTACGAACATTTGCGGCCTTATTTGACTTATTTGCCGAGAATATCAATGGATTATGATCCGTACTTTCGTGTACGGGTCATCAAACGAGGGAGAAAATAAAAAGTGTTATTTACAGTGAGTCTATATGGGTGGCTTTTCATTGAATACAAAGAACAATATAATTTTGCATGAAATACCGACCTAAATTATGACGCCGCCATATGCGATCGGGCTTCGGTATATGAAACAAGTGTTATGGCTCTTTATACAAACATAATTAAAAACGTGGTGAATTATAAATATAACGGAGAAATGGTGGTCATCGTGTATATTACAGTTTGTTGTAAAAGCTGTTAAAAAGAAGATTAGTATTAGTATTTCGTGTTTCGATGAGTTTGATCGTTGAACTTTTAACAATCTTGGTACCCGACACACCGCTTCCCACAAATGCAGCCACTCACAAAAATGTGATTTTCAGTGATTTCATCATTTTTCACCCCAGTAGCGTTGACCTTTGAACTTCGACCTCAATAGGTTTCTTGTTTTGCCATAAATGTGAGGTATTCCTGAAGTTTGATCACAATCCGCATCGTTGGACTGCATTGTAATGCTGCAATAATGTCTTTTTGCGAAAGGGGCAACGTGACGTTCACCGTTATCCTGTTTGATCTTTGACAACTTCAGTACATATCGTCTCGCAACGTAATTAATTTTCTAAAGTAAATTACAAAAGAAAGTTGTAGCACCGAATTCCATTCAGGTATAAGATTCAATTGATGTGAATAGTTGCTTGTTACTTGACAGAGAGGCGATCAACAGTTGTCAGTGGTGTTCTGGTCTTCTAATCAGTATTTCATAATATATTTGTTATCAGAGCTCGACAGCTAAAATATAATATGAACAGGAACCTACTGAAGACAATAAATAATTGACTTTCAGGACACTTGTAAAATTATGTACGACAATATTCTATTTACCCGTGGGGCGATTGCGGCATCACCTTCTACACCTTTCTGTTCCACCTACAATGACAGCGCCCCATTTCTAAGATCATATCATTATCCAGTGGCGTGGAAAGGACGGGTGTTACCTCTGGCACCTTTTGACCCCCTACAGTCACAGCCCACCATTTTTAATATCATATCACTACCCAGTGGCACTGAGCCAGTGGCACAGACAGACGGACAAACACAGAGACACAGGGACAGACGGGCGGCTCCTTTTATAATATAAGATCAGTCATTGGTTCAATTTATTCTATGTAAGGAATAAATCCAGATATTGCTGATATTCTTGACGGAAATGCAAATGGCTTCCATCCAACTCAAAAATTTTGATTGCATGGTTAGAAACTGTAATCATTAGTACATATGTTATTTTGGTGTTAATTGCTCCTGACCAGTACTGCCATTAGATACCGATGTAAACCGCTAGTGATTATTCAGATCATATTTTATTCACAAACACTTTTCGATGGCGGTTAGAGGTTAATTAGTCGAGTGACGGAATGGGTTTCTCTTAAACAATTGCTTGCCACAGCAATCAGCAGAAGTCAGGCGATCATCAGATGGCCACACCTGAGCTTGTCTATGGTTAGGTACGAATAAAAGGTTAAGTTGGGAAATGTTACTGTGGAAATGTCAATGATCCGTCTCAACTATAGCCAGATTCACCGTCTGAATTATATTTTTTTGTCAGCTAATCAGATCAGAAAGTGTGCCTCAGCATTCACCAGATAAGCGAAGTATAGGTGGTATTTCAGGAGGCATATCTAATATTTCCCTGAAATGTATTTTTCTTATTGATGGAAGTTTCTTGATGCGGGATATTAATAATTTAATACAGAACCTCCAAGTGGTCAAATGATCAAGTAATGAGAGTTCAACCTAGATACTCAATGACGCGAGTTGCATATACTATTTTTACCCATGTCGTTCTACAAAATCAGCAGTGATACTCTTCTACCGTATGAAACCGGTTAATATCCGTAACTTGCGTAATTGGGCGATGACGAAAACAAAAGTCGAACAAATTGTTTCACAATTGATCAGACAGTACAAAGAACCACACAAAGAAAACGCTTCCCGTGTAAATCTAAACAGAAGAGAATATAAATAAATAATCCAGGGGTTTTCTTAGTGTAATTACATTACAGTGTACATTACTATAGCATCAAGCTTGAATGAATCCTAAGCCAGCAATAACTTTCTCGGATACCCCTGGAATGCGTTGTTTCGCCATCACACCTCCACCCCAGAGTGGCTTGATTACCAGTGGGTGACTTCGTCGATGTTGTTGATAAAATTATATTTAGTTTTTCAAGAATATAATTATTTCCCACCTCTTCAAACACAACAATGCCAGTGGATATCGTACTATTCGACCTGCACTGATCTACATATCCCTACTGTACTGTATCAGTACCGGTATCTACAATATCAAATGATGTTCAAGAATACGCCACGAATCCCAGTACGGAGGGACCGCTGTCAATTTAGTCCGAAAGACTCCGAATGCAGGAGAACTTACCTTATGGCATTCTCCACGCCCTCTGAGTTTTCACCATGCTCCACGCCCACTCATCTATTTGCCGTTGATTGTCCGCACACACACGAGTTCCCCCATGTACTTGGGTTATTGTCGAAAGTAAAGCATACGGCTTCAACATGGTTCGTTCATCACTTTATATTGTAGATAAAGATGAGGGTATATAGATCGGTGTAGGTCATATAGAACACATTTTTTTCATATACACTATCATTTTGGTGTATGAAAAGGTGGGAAATAATTATATTCTTGAATTTTTTTATTTTATTATTAACAACAACAACATCGATGAAGATACCCACGGCTAATCAAGCCACTGTAGCTAAAACACAACTTCAAATTGCTTTTAATACTGTTAGTTACACTTGAAACTTAATTCTAAGCGAGTACATGCCTGCCCAGGGTTTGGTGGCGTCGTTTCGCCATCACACCCCCACCCCCATTCCTAGGTCCAGGGGGAAGAAATCTCCCACAATATATTCCATGGTAAATTTTTGTATTATCTCCGCATAAAGTAATAAATTAGATAATAATAATCTGAGGAGAAATAAAATAATTTTATAACAAAATCGATACATAAGACCAACCCTGTATTTCTATCTTGAGAATCCTAATGATTGTTGCAACAAACTCTTGTTCGAGAATATTGCAGTTTCTGCTTGTGAGCGCTGAGGGGTCCATATGAAAAGCATTTACTGATTGACTATATTATATATCAAAGGATTGCAACAAATGATGCAATCATAAAAGTGTTTGCTTTCACTGCCTGAATGGTTTGACAGCGTGGTATACCACTCATCTTTTTGCGTTTCATGGCTGATAATTCAAATATCTCGTTTCAATTTAATACAATGCATCTAAGACATTCGTAGAGTGTGGATTCCAGCAGTGACACATGTCCGAATGTATCTATATTGAAGTGCTACACACAGCTATACTGAGCGACGGAAGCGTTGATGATTTGCAATAAACCAATGCGAAGTTGGCCTCCCATTATGTATTTCTCCAGAACAAAGCAATTTGAATTTGATGAAGGACGCTTTGTAGCTGATAAAGAATCTTTCGTGATTCTAAACGAGACATCACTTTTCCACCAAATAGACCGAGCTTGGAATATGTATTCCTTTGAGGAACTAACCTTCGGATACTATTGTCCTCGGCGTCTATCACACCAAATTATTGTCTAGCTTTATAGTGCCATACATTCTTGGCTTTACAAACTGTATTGTGGTGTTATCTATTCAGTGTTATATACGTCTCTGGAGTTTCTAAAATCCCAAGGAAGCAAATTTCCAATGTATTTTATCATGTTTATATATATATAATCATATTTGAGGTTTAGATTTACTGAATTGTGCAAGGTGTAAAATAATATACGCAAATATCAGTTCTTCTGATATCAGTATATATATGTAAGATGTCTCTTATCTCCAAACTGAACTACAAAGTTCATTCCGAATAATATATCCATTATGGGTTGGGCGGAAGGTCTCTATTAAGGAGACAAGAGATGACTCAATGACTTTTGAACAGGCAATGTGGTCATCTGTTCTCTCCTATTCCACCTATAGGAAGCATATATTTGTAACGGTACATAGACGATCTACTCATTATATGGATAACCCCATCATCTTCTACACCTTTCAGTCCACCTACAGTCACAGCGCCCCATTACTTAGATCATATCAGTACCCAGCGACATGGACTGAGTGAAAAGGACGGTTGTTACCCCTGTACCTGTCTGGACCCTACAGTCACAGGACATCATTTCTAAGATTATATCACTATCCAATGGCGCAGACGGATGGACATACACAGAGACAAAAAGAAATACGGACGGCTCTTCTCCCGTTCAAAAATTCGTAACAGCAATGTTTGTGATCAGTAGTACATGATATTTTGGTGTTTATTGCCCCCTGATATTTTGGTGTTTATTGCCCCCTGGCTGTCATTATAGATACCTAAGTTAACAACTAATGATTACCCGGCTGTCATTATAGATACCTAAGTTAACAACTAATGATTACCTGGTTGTCATTATAGATACCTAAGTTAACAACTAATGATTACCTGGCTGTCATTATAGATACCTAAGTTAACAACTAATGATTACCCGGCTGTCATTATAGATACCTAAGTTAACAACTAATGATTACCCGGCTGTCATTATAGATACCTAAGTTAACAACTAATGATTACCCGGCTGTCATTATAGATACCTAAGTTAACAACTAATGATTACCCGGCTGTCATTATAGATACCTAAGTTAACAACTAATGATTACCCGG
>JAVTVY010039736.1:0-19257 GCA_036873755.1 Hanleya hanleyi | reverse complement strand
TACTGAAACTCACATATTATTATGAATGACCTTGTTCAAAGTTGGCATAACTGTATGTCTATAATATAATTGCAATGTCAGTTACATTTATTCTCTAAGTTTATTATTTTAATTAATGGAGTACAAAACATTCTTTATGATTGAATTATTGGAGGATTTCAATTTCCCATATATATACATGTACATGTATTTCTCATTAGTCTCTGGATAAGGTTTGCTATCATAGTGATAGCAAATTCTTCCATATTTTTGGTACGAAACCTTTACAGTTTGAAAAACAGTGAAAGTACCTTTAATTTAATTTGGTGGAGAGAGGTTGTTGGGGGGGGGGGGTGGTTCTGTGAACCTTGATTGGCCATTTACTTTCTTTGGGGAATACATCCATAATTACAGAATGTTTTGAGAAATATTGTGAATTCAAATTCCCGAATTCCTGATCAGACACCATTTGAAAGTAAACTCTTTGTCATAATTTAGAATCAAGAATCCCCCCCGCTCACCTCATCGCACACTGAGCCAACCACCCCGTGCACCCTTTCACTCTATCTATAATAAGTTACATTACACTGTATGTTCATTATGATTATGCATGCAAGAAGATACACAACACAAAATATTTAGTACGTGTAAATATAAGCTTAATTATATTTACACATAAAAGTAAAGCAAATGAACCACTATATAGTCTGTGTATATGCTACAATGTACAAAATGTGGTTGCAATTAACCATTTTGATATGTCGAATTATCTATAATGATTTAACATGTATAAAGTTGGATGTCCATTGTGCAGGCTCACGGTCGATATACAGTGTAGGCAAAGGTACATGTATTTACTACTACTAGTGTATGCTTATTTACTAACATTCCCCAGCATATGACTTTAGATCTCACACCTTGGCAAATAATATAACCATAAATCAGTAGGAAATTGTGCCAGTATGCAGATAAAAAGGAGTCTGAAACTTTACACATGAGTAGTGTGACTAATGCCACAGGACCTACGAGGTAGGGCAGGGACTAGGACTGCGACGCGCACTGAAATCTTGGACCCCCCCCCCCACCAAGTTGAAATCCTGCCTATATTAAGATGGGCACAGCCCAAGTCACAATCACCAGTGATTTTCATCAAAAATCCCCACAAATTTTCATCAAAAGTTGATCAGCTCAGAACTTGCTGGTAACCATCCCCAAATGCACCTTCATGCCAAAAATCAAGGTTCTAAACGGTTCTCCTTATTTTGCCGACGAAAGGATTCGGATGGACTGACTGACTCACTCAGTCACCGAAACACTCATTACCGGACAATTTGCAAATGAGAGCCTACTTCGTAGGAAAATTTCCTGGATTGCAACTATACCTCTTTTTACCCCTCGGCCAACTTTGGCCTAGGGGTATTGTCATCATCATGTATGGCTGTCCGTACGTACGTCCGTACGTCCGTCCGTCCGTCCGTTACCGCGATATCTACAGAACCGTTTCATGCATGGCAACCAAACTTGTTACATCTATTTATCTTCATGTAAATCAGAAGCCTATCGAAAATGAGTCATCTCGGACAATATTTTGCAGAGTTATGCCCCTTTTTACAAATAAAAATCCATTTATGATTTGTTATTGTGATAATTTCAGAACTGTTCCATATACAACATCCTAACGTGATACAGTTGTTTCTCTTGACCTGAACTAGATACCTATCGAAAATGAGTCGTGTCAGAAAGTATTTTGCAGAGTTATGCCCCTTGTCTAATAAAATCCGTTACCGCGATATCTACAGAACCGTTTCATGCATGGCAACCAAACTTGTTACATCTATTTATCTTCAGAAATCAGAAGCCTATCGAAAATGAGTCATCTCGGACAATATTTTGCAGAGTTATGCCCCTTTTTACCCCTCGGCCAAAATTTGGCCGAAGGGTATTGTCGTCGTCATGTACGTCTGTCCGTCCGTCCGTCCGTCTCACCTTTCTCGTTACCAAGATATCTTTAGAACGACTTACCCTAGGCACACCAAACTTGCAGTGCACATCCGTATGCTCGTGACCCAGAACCCTATTGAATCTGGACCTGATTGGTTGGAAACTTTGGCGGCCATCTTTAATTTATCCGAAACCATCACAGCTTTCTTGTTACCAAGATATCTTTAGAACGACTTACCCTAGGCACCCCAAACTTGCACTGCACATCCATATGCTCATGACCCAGAACCCTATTGAAGCTGGACCTGATTGGTTGGAAACTTTGGCGGCCATATTTAATTTATGCGAAACCATCACAGCTTGCTTGTTACCAAGATATCTTCAGAACGACTTACCCTAGGAACACCAAACTTGCACTGCACATCCATATGCTCATGACCCAGAACCCTATTGAATCTGGACCTGATTGGTTGGAAACTTTGGCGGCCATATTTAATTTATGCGAAATCATTAATCTTGTGTATCTTAGGTACCATTTCTCTGTTCAGTGTGAAACTTGGTATAGATCATCGACGCATCAAGAAACTTCAAAGCAATGACCAAACCAGTTTCCCTGATTCGGTGAAAACATTAGCGGCCATCTTTAATTTATGCAAAATCTTTAATGATATATATCTCTGATACCATTCAAGTGTTCTATACGAAACTTGGTATACAGCATCGATGTATCAAGAGACCTGCAATGTATAACCACATCAGTTCCTCTGAGTGGCCGGAAGGATGGGCGGCCATCTTTAATTTATGCAAAATCATGAATGATCTCTATCTCTGATACCGTTCGAGTGCTCGATGTAAAAATTGGTATATATCATCGATGCATCAATAGACTTACGATAAATGACAGTTCTGGCATTTCTGATTGGGCGGAAACCTTGGTGGCCATCTTTAATTTATGTAAAACCTTTAATGATGTATATCTTTGATACCATTTCAGTGTTCTAAATGAAACTTGGTATACAGCATCGATGTATCAAGAGACTTGCAATGAATAACCACATCAGTTCCTCTGAGTGGCGGGAAGGATGGGCGGCCATCTTTAATTTATGCGAAATCATTAATGATCTCTATCTCTGATATCGTTCGAGTGCTCGATGTAAAATTTGGTATACATCATCGATGTATCAATAGACAGTTCTGGCATTTCTGATTGGGCGGAAACCTTGGTGGCCATCTTTAATTTATGCAAAATCTTTAATGATGTATATCTTTGATACCATTTCAGTGTTCTATATATGAAACTTGGTATACAGCATCCATGTATCAAGAGACTTGCAATGAATAACCACATCAGTTTCTCTGAGTGGTGGGAAAGATGGGCGGCCATCTTTAATTGATGCGAAATCATTAATGATCTCTATCTCTGATAATTTTCAAATGCTCCATGTAAAATTTGGTATACATCATCGATGCATCAACAGAATTATGTAATGAATACCGGTTTCTCTGATTGGACGGAAACGTTCGAGGCCATTTCTAATGGCAAAATTTTTCATAATCTGTATATTTGTTACTTGACTGCTTGGTGTTCCTGAAGTCTTGTTTTAAATTGAATACATTATGAATGGCTGGCGCCCAGAGCCGAGGGGTTTTCAGATGCGCAGCTTCGTATTACAAATAAAAATCCATTTATGATTTATTGTGATAATTTCAGAACCGTTCCATATACAACATCCTAATGTGATACAGTTGTTTCTCTTGACCTGAACTAGATGCCTATCGAAAATGAGTCGTGTCAGAAAGTATTTTGCAGAGTTATGCCCCTTGTCTAATAAAATCCACTAATTCCTATGTTAAGTTTGCATATAATTTCTATATCATGTTTGTATACTATCACATTTATTTATTGATTGGATGGCTGATTTATTGATTTATTCTCTTACACAATGCGAAGAATGCCTGCAAATCTGTTTTGAAAATGACACTAGATGCCTATCAAAAATGAGTCGTGTCAGAAAGTATGCCCCTTGTCTAACAAAATCCACTAATTCCTATGTTAAGTTTGCATATTATTTCTATATCATGTTAGTATACTATCACATTTATTTATTGATTGGATGACTGATTTATTGATTTATTTTCTTAGACAATGCAAAGAATGCTTGCAAATCTGTTTTGAAAATGACATACATGTGCCATTTAGTATACATGTACTGTATTTATCTAGCCATGTGTACTGTTGTTTTGGTGAGACATCGATACAGCTCTTTCAATTTATTCCAGAAACAAATTAATTTAAGGGGAGGAAAACTTTTCTTTTTTTCAAAGAAAGTACACTTACAATACCAGGGGTAAATATTTCTTCCCACAAGCCAATCAATTGGTAGAGACACCCTTACATTATAATAGCTGGGGTTCAGAGCCGAGGGGTTTCGATAGCGCAGCTTCATGTTAGAGTTTTGAAAAAATGTAGAAAATATTGTGTGAAATGACCGGGATAGAATTTCACGTTTTTCAGGAGCACATCATGCAGTATACACCTAAGTGGATGGTACTACTCCAATCTCCCTGAGAAGTTGAAACGTCTCATAGTGTTAATTAAATTTTCTTTCTCTCAATATTCCCATTGAGTTTCCATTGGCAGTTACGTGTTTGGTTATAGTGGTTTGGTTTGATTTGGGCTAGATGTATTATTTTATGAGTTTCTGCATTTGTATTTCCTCTAGAATTCAGCGAATTGCATTATATTTCAATTACACAAGCTGTAATTTCATGTAACCGGATTAATTTTCATTGATGAACAAGTATATATAGACCTTATACAACTGTTTACTCATGCATGCAGGGTAACACAGCTGGACTGCTGTTCAACATACCCAGTTAGCTGTATGGATGTGAGACTAAACTAATCCATAAACATGAACCGGGTAGGCCTACTTATATTTCTGTCCGATTCAGCTCCATCATGTTCAGACTACTACATTATACATGTAGTCTGACATTAATTTCCAAGTTTTATCCTCTGCTGAACCCCGGTCGAGGGATGTAGAATTGCTGTCTGTCCATTTGTGTGTGTATGTCACATCTATTCCGCATAATAATTTGAAAACTACATTGATTCAACTCACTCCACATTTTGATTGAAAATAAAATACATACAGATGTAAACCCTGGTGACGTTTATACCTCTTACAATCACGTGATAATTTGTGCATCCATTCATATAAATGACAGGTGATCTATTTTCCTGATACATGTGTATCTAGCCTTGGTTATGTAGCATATGGTACAATAAGTCGTATTCTTACTGAACTTGACACATTAGACGCACATTTGATCATGGACTACAAACAAAATTGTGCTTGGGGGTATTGTCATTATGTATGTCTATCAAAAATCAGTCAAATTGACTCATTTTTTATACGCCCGCCCAAAAGGCGGACGTATTATGTGATGGCGGTTTCCGTCCGTCTGTCCGTCCGTCCGTCCGTCCGTCCGTCTGTCCGTCTGTCCGTCTGTCCGGTTCTCGTGTCCGGTCTATATCTGGGACAGTTTCCTATCCACAGCTCCAATTTTTGGTGAGTGGATACCCTACGGGGAGAGGATGTGTCGCGTACCAAAATGAAGGTCGAGGTCACAGGTCAAAGGTCACTGGCCTAAAAAACAGGAAATCACTGAAGTGTTCGTGTCCGGTCTATATCTGTGAACATTTTCTATCCACAGTTGCAATTTTTTGTGAGTGGATACACCAGGTGGAGACGATGTGTCGCGTACCGAAATTGAGGTCGAGGTCAGAGGTCAAAGGTCACTGTTGTCAAAAATCAGGAAATCATTGATCATTGACAGTTTTCTATCTACAGTTCTAATTTTTGGTGAGTGGATGCCCTAGGGGGGGAACGAAATGTAGGTCAAGGTCAGAGGTCAAAGGTCAGTGTGATCGAAAAATCAGCAAATTGTTAAAAATTTCTAATTTTTTGTGAGTGGATTCAATAGGCGAAAATGAAGTGATGCATATCAAAAATTAGGTCAAGGTCAAAGGTCACTGACCCCAAAATTAGGATATTATTAACCCTAGTCCTGTCAGCCAGTTATACGCTGGTCGAAGTGTGAGTGCCAGGCTGTCAAGCAGAGTTGAACTGTTGAAAATGGGCTAAAAAAACGGTGACTGTCTGATCGTTGGAATTGATAAATAAATTGAAATAATGGATGGTATTTGATGCACGATACATCAATTTGAAACCCTGAACATACACTCAGAACATATTTGGCATTTTACAGCTTCAGAAATATATAGGAATCGTAATTCAGCAAAAATAGTGTACCGTAACACTCACGTAAGGAATTTTATCACGTTCAGAATACTACAGATGGACGGTCTGTTTTGCTTCATCTCGACTTAATAACTCGTCTAAATTCTTATAGATGCCACAGTATGTATTCCTGATTACTCGTAGCACAACGATTATTGAATATTTATTTAACATTCCAAGTAAATTTGTAAAAAGCCTTTTGTTTACGCGAGTGTGGCTTCCCTCAGCGAGACCAAGCGCCATTCTGAGTCCTAATTCGGCCACAGGCAGCGCATGCGTAACTTTATGTTAATGACCAGCTGGAGCAGTTTGACTAATCAGGAAGTCGGGTTACATCAGGTGATCAACATTTTCGCGGGTTATTGAAGTTGAATGGAAAGGATTCGAAACGCATGACCATTTTCACCCAATAAAATCGACGCATTTTTACTACGTGACACGAAAAAAGTTGTGAAAGAATGAAAGCAGAGTTGTTGCCCTTCAATTTGACATCTTTAACGTGGGAAGGGGCTCACGGGTTTTCGTTGCATAACCTTGTAAACAAGGTGCGTTTTTACACGTTTCAACAAACTTTTCTGAATAAATGACGCTCTGTTTTACATTTGTGGACGATCATCACATAACTAAGCGTCTTTTTTAGTAATAAAAAGAGAACTCACGTGAAATGATTAATGAAATAATACGTTTGTAGTTGGAGTAAGCTGTGTCTGGTTCTTTTTTTCCACACGTGGCTCTAAATTGTTTCGAAAAACGATCAAACGTCCGACAGTTTCTCGGAACGTATATATCCGGAGTCGACACTGGGAACTTGACAGTCGAGCAACGTGTATATACGGAGTTGACAGGACAAGGGTTAAAAATAACATTTTTTTGTGTCAGTAGATACATTAGGGGGACACAATGTGTCACATACCAAAATGTAGGTCAAGGTCAAAGTTCAAGGTCACTGTGACCCCAAAATCGTGAAATTGTTAAAAATCATGATTTTTTGTGTCCATTGAGAAATTAAGGGGAGACGGTTTGTCATGTACCAAAATTTAGGCCAAGGTCAAGGTCACTGTGACCCCAAAATCAGGAAATCATTAAAATCATGATTTTTTGTGTGCATTGATAGATTGAGGGAAGACCATGTGTTGTGTACCAAAATTGAGGTCAAGGTCAAAGGTCACTGTGACCCCAAAATCAAGAAATCATTAAAAGTCACATTTTCATATGCCTGTCGAAGACGAGGTCGTGTAATGAGATGTTGCGTTCTGTCCATTCATCCATTAACATTTGTTGTCCATGCGATAGCTCTAGTTTCAAGGTATGGATTGGTACCAAACTTTGAGTATACCTTACTCGCATGGCAAAGTGGAGCCATACATATGAGATCAATTTGTCAAAGGTCTAGGTCGCAGTCCCCCAAAACTGAATCAAGCTTTAATAGCTGACTAAATGTGTTGGAATATTGTTGGAATATTCGAAGTTCTTTTCCCTGCATTTATATGGTATTGTCCTGTGGAGTTATCTCCCATGTTTGAAACGCTTCATTTAGTTAAACTGTTGTGAAATAAATACCATACATTTACTAATTTAACGGGAAGAGGAGTCCTTTATGAACTTCACACCTGTTTATTAACTCAAGAACAAAGGTTTACTTCATCACTTTCTTCTTCCTTCATGAAAAATTCTCTGGTCTGAAAGGAATCCATTTGCAGGAAAACTACTATTTTTTTGTGTTTGACTATTGTCAATTTCAGTGTGGGATATGTGAGCTCTCAGCTCTTGCTTCAAGGTCAACTAGTTACCAAGAGTTAAGCTCATTTTAGTTTATCATTCAATATCAGATGTGATATATGTTACATTCTTATAAGCAAAAAATTGTAGACCTTTCTCTGGATTGCTAGATCAATTGGAATCAAGGCTATTAAACAACCTTGAAATTTGAACCAATGTAACTCCAGATATACGGGCGTATATTGAAGCCCCTTGGGCTCTTGTTTTTTCAGGTCACCAGGTCAAACTGACAATGTGTCATTTAATTATCTGAAGAATGACCTATCACAAAGATCATCACAAAATCAGATAGACAAGGACCCTATTTAATTACATGTATCTCCAATGTAGAGGGGTTCTCAGTGTTTGGAAATTTTGTTTGAAATACATTCAGTACTTTGGTATTCATGATATATGACTTTTGTTTAGGGGGTTTACCGGCAACAATTTTGCAATACAAGCGTCTTGCTGTCTTTTAATACTCAGCCATTGTCCATTAAAGAATTTTGCATCCATAATCCAAAGCCAGCGGTAACATTATCAATTAAGAAACAATATTATTATTTATTTTTTTGTAGGAGGGGGAAGGGAGGGGGTTGGGGAAGGGAGGGGGTTGGACTGAAGTTGACATATTTCAATACTGTTATTAGGGTGCATTTATGAATCCCTGAAGACATGTGAAAGGTGTGACTTCAGAGGTTTGTTGGTTATATTTTCATTCTTCAGATTTGGATTGAATTTCCATAAACATACTGAATGTGAACTGATCAAATTCTAATGAACTGTCGATTGTTGTGTTTTTCAGACAGGAACCTGTGCTCTGTTCTTTGCTTCTCAGGGAGGTTATATAGAAATTGTGAAGTGTTTACTACAAAGTGGAGCTCCGGTGGATTTAGCAAGTTATGTAAGTTGATGTTGACTGTAGTTCTTCTATTTATTCAGATGGCAATACTTACTTGAAATAAAGATGGGTTTTTTTTCTTCTCCTAAAAAAGCTACAAAATAAATTAGAAGAAATAGAGTTATGAATGTGTCAAATTGAGTTTGTCAGTTAATTTGGGCCATCCTTAAAAATCAATTTGGTCATGTTGGTAGGCGTAACCCAACCCTTTCTCAGAAATTTGGATAGGCTTGTTGGAAAATATATATTTTTTGATACAGGTCAATCAAATTTATAGGAGAAAGCTACGATTTTAGCAGGAAATTTTAAAAAAGGGCAGATAGGCCAATAAAAAGTTTTGGGTAGGGGATATTTTAGTGGGTAAGTAGGGTAACACAAAAGTAACATATTCCCCCATCTTGTCTGTCCATAATTTTGATTATTATATTCTATATTTATACAGAATTAAAAGCTGAGATTATCTCTAATTGAAAGAAAAATTATACAAATACTTCATAAGAACTGTTGCTAAATATCAGCGGATGAAAATAATATTGGAAACCATTAAAATGTAACCTCTCTGTAACACTATTATTGGGGGGCCAAATTGGAACCACTTTATAGATTTTCTACCTAAAAGGGATGAAATTATATGCATTGGGGGACACCCTAGTACCAGCGTTATATTGAGGTACATGTACTTTATAGTGAGGCGAGACTGTAGTTCCACAGAAGCCATTGTCGAGAAGCTTCATTTTGTGTTGATAGGGTAATATTGAGGATTGCAATGGTTGTTGATTTTAACATGTGACTCTGATGCTGATTATCATGACGAAGAACATTGGTTTGCTGGAACTACCTGTTTACAGTACGGTAATGCAATCACAGGAAGTGAAAGTTCTCCTCATAAATTAGGGGTGATCAAATTTATTAGAACATGACATTGACAATATAGTCCACTCTCTTAAATAAAATAAATTGAGTGTAATTTGAGTGGAAATTGAGTGGATAATTGGTACTTGAGGGGAAGATTTCACTCAATTTTTGTGACTTCCACTCAAGTTCAGAGATACTTGTGCGGAATCAACTCACTCAACTTGAGTGATTAAGTGATTAATCAACTCAAACTTGAGTGAATTTCACTCAAACTTAAAGGTTCTACCAAAAACCCCTTGAGTTTCAGTCAACTTGTGTGGGATCAATTTCCACTCTTTCTCGAGTGAACTTTTCATTGAATTTTTTTTACAAAGCAACTGCATGAAAATAATCCATTATTTCTTCATTGTTGTAATTATTTTAGATTCAAAAATTTATTTAAACAAATAATTGAATATTGTCCAGAAATTGAATATTCTAATTGGTTGTTAGCAACGGGTGTGAAATATATTCCATTCCCTCTGTGAAAAATCCAGACTGTAAAAGTGTAATATTTGATTGTTTTAGGATGGAGGAACATCATTATTTGTGGCCTGTCAGTGCAACCATGTGGATGTCGCTGATGAACTCCTCAAATATGATGCGGACATACATACCCAGATGGTAGATGGCGCCACTCCTCTCTTTATATCAGCGCAAAATGGCCACGTTCAGATGCTCAAGTTTTTGTTATCGAAAGGAGCAAAACCAGATGTAGAAAGAAAGGTAAACAAGGGACTAATGAGAGCCTTGCACAATTCCAACTCATGAACTATGCAATCAGTTTCCCTGATTGCCATTTCCTGTTTATCTCCAGGCTCTATTGCTCAAATGCTCTGAGTGAATGCTAAATTACTATCAATTTTCTCAAAACAATTCCTAGGCTTCGAGGGGGGAATACTCGCCTCTCAGACTCACCCCCTCCAAACTTTAGAACTTGTCTACGCCCATGTAGTCAAATGTTTCAACAGTACATGTACATCTAACAGCGACCCAGATGACTGTCCAACATCGTGCCATTTCACCCGGATTGGCTCAAAGTCCAGGACAAAATGACCATATTGTCTGTTAATTGCTTACACATTCACATAACAATTGTGTATATTTTCACAGCATTTTGTCCTACTTCTTTTTTAAATGTCATACATTTTTGGAAAGCCCCAATGGGAGGCCTGCATATACCACTTTCAGTTGCTATGGTTACTGATCATTCTGTGCTGATCGTATTTCAGGATGGTGCCACTTCTTTGTGGATCGCTGCACAAATGGGGAATGCTACAATAGCCAAAGAACTTTTAGAAGCCGGATCAAAAGTGGATTCCTGTCGAGAGGTTTGTTAACTTACTGATGTAAAGTCGACATCGTGTCAGCAGTCCGATACATGTACATGAATTAGATTGGTTGTCTCCCTTTGTATACCATACAGGAGACGGATCATGGCTACGTCATCTTTGATGGCTGTCGATACAGGCTCAATTCTAACAACGCATCTTATTGGTTGATATTTCCAGCAGCCTGATCTATATAATTTTCAACAATAATTTTTATTTCATTTTCCTATATTTCTAATATTATGCCAGTGTATTTATAAAAAACTGTGTATCCGGGTGAAATGGCGGCCGAAAATTGCCACAGTTTAGAGAATGTTTCTAAATCGGGACAGAACTTTGAAACAAAATGGTGTAGCCATGACCTGTCTTCTGTTTGGAATAAAACAAGGAGGCAACCAGTCTAGTGCATGAATGTGTCACAGAATGGTCAGTAAGCCTGATGACGTAGGCCCCCTACATCCATGACAATAAAATACCACTTCTATCCCTTGATGCAATGTAGGCCCCCAACATCCATGGCAATATAAATGACAGGTGAGCATCGTTGTACAATTCAATTAGCCGGTCACCTCCTTAGTTTAACATGACATCAACTTAATTGCCAGCACGTGGTCTCTGAGCTAAGCTAGCACAGTCTGAAGAGCAAGCTTTAATTTGGTGTATGGGGTTATATATAGGCCTTCACGCCTTGCGGGACATGTACTTTGCGAATTGCATTGACAATGACAATTTAATTGGTTTCGTGTTACACAATCGATGTTAGATTTCTGGATGAGTGTTCAGGTGTTATACAGATGAATGGAAATACAATTCATCACGTGACTGAGAGATATATAATACGTCATCAGGGTATGGGACCATTAATAATAATAATGCTTTAATTCAGACTTGAGGTCTACAAATAAAGAATGAGTTTTTCAGGGTGGTATACATGTAAATTTGCCATAGCCCATCGTCTCAATATCAGTCTGCGAGATGCACATCTTTCATCTATTCCTTGTCTAATGGTGCCAGAATTTAATATTCAGCCATGCACATTGCATCCTTACACACTGTAATGTATAGTACTCTAGTAACAGTTTTACCCATACTGTTACATCGAACATGTTGAATGTCATTTTGGCCAATTGCCAGCACTCGGGTCATGCAGGTGTTGTTTGGACACCTGTCATCTAAACACAACAACTGAAGGCACACAATATAATATATATAAAAAATATCGGACAATTGTGAGGAAAACGACATACATGCAGAATTATGTCATTTACATGTAATTGTTTGCTGATACAAGAGCTGCAAGAGAAACAAAAAATCCAGAATACTTGTCAAGCTCAAATTACTTGAGTAATGGATGAGTTCAAAGTTCAGCAGCTTTATAGAGAGAACTACCTCTCTGAATTGGAGGTAAAAAAAGGTCATTTTTGCTTTATAACTTTTGATTTATTCATCATTAACTTATGTCCTTTGTCGCCTATGAAAGATGTCTCTTCGTTCTGTATATTCTTGACAACCTTTTGTAACTCCATTTTTGAGAGGTTGTTCCCTCCAATAGGTTGGGGGCGATCCCACTCACTAAAATGGAGGTAAAAAGGTCATTTTTGCTCAATAAATCAGTTTACATAATGAATTTGGCAAAGTCCTCTATATTTCCATCAAATGGTAGTAAAAAAATAAATTGTCATCTATCTGATTTGCAGAATAATAGGCCAAATATTTGTCACACTATTGAAACAACATTGACTGGTTCTTCAAATGGCAAATTAATTTTAGGACATGGAACAATAGATAGATTAATGCGCCTGAAGTTTTGGAGCATTGGGTGAGAAGCACTCAAAAGTTATGGAGCAAAAACGACCTTTTTTACCTCCGTTTTAGAGAGCGGGATCTCCTTAACCTGTGTGCCTTGTTCAAAAGATAATCATACAACTTCACTACATGATGAGTAGGGATACTTTGTAGATGTGAAACTTTCTTCCTATGAAAAACATGTAACATTATATATTTTCTCCTTACAAAGGATGGAGCAACTCCCTTGTTTAAAGCTTGCCATAAAGGTCATGTGGAGGTCATAGAAGAGCTGTTACGACACAAACCTAACTTAGCAATATTACAGGTAACTATATAAACATGTAGTTGGAATTCTCTGTGGTTCTGAAGGAATTTGTTTTTTTGTTTTTTTTTACCAGCCGCTACGTCAGTTGATTTATATATGTTATTCACATGTTATTTTTGTGAGAGTACAATCAACAAGGTGTCACAAGATTGAACTCTTTTAGTCATAGGAAACTACATCTTTGCAAAATTTGGAAATAGTGGTTTTCAAAATACTGCAAAACCAAACAACTTTCCCCACATCAAAGCATTTACAAACGAAGAATATTGCCGGTGAAAGTTTGTTAATAAAATAATCCAACATTGCCAATGTAAACAAATAACTTGTTGGGCGATTTTAGCGTAGATGTATTTTCTAGACCCACAAGCTGAAATTCCATATTTGGTCGTTCATTCACTTTCATTATCAGCAGAGTCTGACTTTATATTTCACAATGTATTCTCTCGTTTGTTCTTTTTTTCAGAATGGTGAAACTGTTCTCCATGCTGCGGCATTATTTGGTCATATGAAAATTTTAAAAATCCTTCTAGATCATGGTGCGGATCCTCATCTCAAAAATAGGGTAAGATCACATGGCGGATTCAGGTGGCATTTTATTTTTATGAGAGTACAGGGTGTTCGTCACGGCTTTAATAAATGTTCGATTGAACGCCATAGCCAGGATATCTTGAGGGGCGGTTTGCTTTTGCTTCAAAAGGGCATATCAGGGGGTTCGTTTAGGAGAAATGAGTGCACATGTGGGTTCACTTCCGTCTGAAAAGGGCAATTGTGTGAAAAAAAGAAAATCCTCTTGGTTAAGGGGCTGCATATATTCAGCGGAACACAATTCACTTTCTGACCAGGGCTATATTATTATGAGATAACTAAGTCCTCGATATGAGTAAATTTCAGTTAAGCAATCCAGTGCTCTTCTGGGTTCATTTTTTAGGCAAACAGATGAGCAAATTCACTGAATCGCTGCTTAATTACGTACATGTACTACCATTGTGACGACCAACAGTCTGCTCTGCTCAAGAAACAGAGTGAAACAAACTTGAGTTTGACATTAGGCCAAATCCCCCTGTTTAAGAAATTGGCAAGCATGAACAGTTGCTTGCCTCTCATGGCAGGCTCGATTCCATGCAATTATGTCTCAATGTGCAGATTTCTTTTCTGGTCATTTAGAGAGAATACCAGGCCCTGCACAAATTATATGACTAACAGCAGACTTGTTTTCCATTGCCAGGAAGGGCAGACGGCTGCTGAACTGGCGTTGGAGGCGGGCTACGAATTTGTGGCAGATTATTTGAACAAATTGGTCAAGGGTCTGGAAGACAACGGCATAGATGAAAATTCCAGCACGGCTTGAAGGACTTTTACTGTTCTACGTAAATTATTTAACTCGAAGGGTTGTAATGAATTTATTTTGGAATGTTTATTGATCTATTTATATTATTCGGCATTGCATCAGTGCAGCAATCGATCTCTGTCTCTTTTGATTCTGAAGGAAGTCATGTCATAACAACCAACCTCCGAAATCAGGACTGTAATTGTCAACCGAATTCGAAAGCCTATCAATTGTAGAAGCAGGGATGGGGCTGGTAACAGAATGTTTCCCTATAATCAAGGCCAAGAAAAGTCTTCCGTTTTCTGGTCATTGCATGCATTGTTCAATTCTGCCCTCTTTTTCCAGGAAAACAAATTCTCAACAAAGCCATTTTTCTCGACCAACACAAGGGTTATTGACCTCTAATCCCCCTTTTCCACTAGACAAAGAAATCGCTCCAGTGCATCAACGAGTGAATTGACAGGGGTCTCAGTGTATTAAATGTGGAAAAGGCCAATCTGTCAGTCATGGAGTGTAAATCTGTCAGTCATGGAGTGTAAATTGTTAAAGATGATGTTTTCTTTAAGTGGCATTTAGAAGTTGGGAAGTAGATAAATAAACAAATTGCTTATGGATAACAACTTCTAGTTTATTCAGGACGACGTTTCGATACAGATACTAGTATCGTTCTCAAGTTCATTGACTTGAGAACGATACTAGTACCTGTATCGAAACGTCGTCCTCAATAAACTAGAAGTTGTTATCCATAAGCAATTTGTTTATTTATAAAGATGATGTTATTGCTGAAAATACTGTGGGGACAACATTGTTTGCAGCAGGACAAACTACACTCTTAAACATATAACATTTCTAATTCCGGCCCCTTTTAAGAAAAAAACCTAATGAATTAATAAGGTATCGCATCACCACACCTTTAATTATCAAGGGTCCAGAAACAGAAACTAGCCTTTTTTTGTCTCCTAATACTGTAATATCATTCTTCAGGGCTGAACTACATGTAGGAAGGGAAGGACAAGTTTTAAAAGCATTTGGTAAATTATTAATGGAATGCTTGATAATTGGTGCTGTGCTACAAATATGATATTTTCTGCAAATAGCATTTACGGCTAATTACAAATTATTCTGTGAATATATATAGCCTATATATATTTGATAATGGGCTGTTGATTGTTTCTCTTTTAAACAGTTATATGATATTGAAGTGATTTTTTTCAATCGTGTAATTTATTGCAAGTTTTATATGTTTAAGCTTATGTATATAGTTAGTGATAAAGGCAGTTTTCTCCTGCATGAGAGCTTGGTTCATGTATGTAATCTATGGGTTGTATCTGTGAGTGTGCGGCTTTCTCAACTAAATTGTTCAGATTTTGACAACGATTTTTGGCCCCAAACTTGGCACATTCACTTACTATACCCTGGTTAATGAGCTTACTCCAGTCGTTTGCTCATTTTCATTCCTCGGTACAGGACGAGTCAAAAAAACTGTCCACCTGTGGTTTTGTTAATTTATTCACCTGATGATATAATTTATTGTGTATATAAATATAACACAACGAAGAGTACTCCCTCTCTGTACTATATCCACCCATTGTATGTTTTATTTATGGACAAAAATATACATTTTGCATTCTCTAAATGTGGAAATGCATGAAAATAGACACAGGAATGAGACGCTTCACAAGTTTCGCTGTTTTCAGGTATCCCTGTTGCACTTCAAGACTTTCTCTCCGAGTGTTGTTATTTGGCATTGAAAAAATGTTGTTCCTTTGATGTCATGGGTCAAAGGTTGAAGCTTCAATACATTTTCCACCACATCTGTCTTATTGTGTTTAAAAAGTCCACTTTCATGTCATTTTTCTGAGAAAAAAATATGAACTTGTTTTTCACAAAGCTTCTCTGTATGTTTTCATGCAAAGTGTGTTGGCGGTATTTGGTAAGACCTCTAATATCCAACTCGGCTCTTAAACTAAGAATGAATTTTATATTGCTTTGTTATTAAAGGTCTAATTGTAAAGTGGTTTTAACAAATCAGTGGATTTTAGCCCGATTAGGTTTCAGGAATAAGTTTCAGTCTGGTCTGAAATGATTGAATTACTGATGTTAAGAACTGAAAGTCCCTGCATACATGTAATATTTATTGGGATATAGCAAAATGTAGAACTTGTTTTCTTCCTGAATTGTACATTCAGAGAAAAGTGAATAAATATGCTTTTTTTTAGCCTGTTCATATATATCACTTTAGAAATGGGTGAACATACCTTAACTGACAGCAGGTAGATACTGTTGAGTATACAACTGAAATATAGTCATGTAATTCATTCATGCGTAGCGACATGTCAAATGCACAATTGCATTCTACTTGTATGTCTTTCGTTGCAAATATTTTTTCATGGTACCGGTTGCCCAATTATTATTACTGTTATATATAGCCACAGTACATGCTTTATAAACTCAGGAATTTAATGCGAGTGTTGAATAAAAACATGAAACAATTGTGTTGAATATGCACTCAGCCTATATGTTAGGTGGGTATATGCTAAGTCATACATACATACATATATTAGTACCCTGTATATATTCAAGTGAGCTACCATTGAAACAATCAAGAATACACTTTGATGTAGAAGAAAAGACCTGCAGTAATCCCTTTAATAATTCAATCACCTTCAGTTTTAGAGACAAAATTTAGTCAGCGGTTCTAATAAATTTAATCATTCTCTAAAGTCATTGAAATAATAGTGAAATAATGGATTATCATGGTACCTGTATCGATTTGATCGCAGTACTGGTATCCAGTTGATAGCAGTACTGGTATCCAGTTGATCGCAGTACTGGTATCCAGTTGATCGCAGTACAGGTGTCCAGTTGATCCCAGTACTGGTACCCAGTTGATCAGAGTACAGGTATCCAGTTGATGTCAGTACTGGTATCCAGTTGATCGCAGTACTGATATCCAGTTGATAGCAGTACTGGTATCCAGTTGATCAGAGTACAGGTATCCAGTTGATCCCAGTACTGGTATCCAGTTGATCGCAGTACTGATATCCAGTTGATAGCAGTACTGGTACCCAGTTGATCAGAGTACAGGTATCCAGTTGATGACTGTACAGGTATCCAGTTGATCACAGTACTGGTATCCAGTTGATCCCAGTACTGGTATCCAGTTGATCCCAGTACTGGTACCCAGTTGATCGCAGTAGTGGTATCCAGTTGGTGACTGTACAGGTATCCAGTTGATCGCAGTACTGGTATCCAGTTGATCGCAGTACTGGTATCCAGTTGATCACGGTACGGATATCCAGTTGATCACGGTATTGGCATCCAGTTGATCAAAGTACTGTTATCCAGTTGATCAAAGTATTGGTATCCAGTTGATTACAGTACTGGTATCCAGTTGATCACAGTACAGGTATCCATTTGATCACAGTACTGGTATCCATTTGATCACAGTACTGGTATCCATTTGATCACAGTACTGGTATCCAGTTGATCACAGTACTGGTATCCAGTTGATGACAATATTGGTATGCAGTTGATGACGGTACAGGTATCCAGTTGATCATGGTATTAGTATCCAGTTGGTCACAGTAGTGGTATCCAGTTGATGACGGTAATGGTTTCCAGTTGATCACGGTATTGGTATCCAGTTAATGAAAGTACTGGTGTCCAGGTACTGTATCCAGTTGATCATGGTATTAGTATCCAGTTCATCACGGTACTGGTATCCAGTTGATGATGGTACTGGTATCAAGTTGATGATGGTACTGGTATCCAGTTGATGGTACTGGGATCTAGCTGACAACGGTACTGGTATCCAGTTGATGATGGTACTGGTATCAAGTTGATGATGGTACTGGTATCCAGTTGATGGTACTGGAATCTAGCTGACAACGGTACTGGTATCAAGTTGACGGTACTGGTATGCAGTTTATCACGGTACAGGTATCCAGTTAATCATGGTACTGATATCAAGTTCATCACGCTACTACTGGTATGCAGTTTATCACGGTACAGGTATCCAGTTAATCATGGTACTGATATCAAGTTCATCACGCTACTACTGGTATGCAGTTTATCAC
Organism: Hanleya hanleyi; assembly: GCA_036873755.1. Lineage (NCBI taxonomy): Eukaryota > Metazoa > Mollusca > Polyplacophora > Lepidopleurida > Hanleyidae > Hanleya > Hanleya hanleyi. Next base: position 627 of record JAVTVY010039736.1, on the reverse strand, counting down.
GGTACAGGTATCCAGTTAATCATGGTACTGATATCAAGTTCATCACGCTACTACTGGTATGCAGTTTACCATCGTGACAATGCTTATAGAATCCCAAAATTGATGTAAAATTCTTAACCATGTTTGATTCTTGCCATCTGATTCATAATGTAAGAAAGAAGGTAGAGATTGAGTGGCTTGATAACCATCAACGATGTATCCTTGTAAATATGCTAAATTCAGTGTAGGACTATTGAAATACATGTAGACTTGGATGTTTGTTGGAAGTTTCAGTTCAAGATCTGATGACTGGTATATATGTATGCAAAAGTACTTCTTATATTGGTTGTTGTTGTGCTATACCACAATATGTATTCTAACTATTTATTACTATTTGTCGATTTCCAGCTTTACATTTAATATTTGAATTATACGTTAATCTAATTAATCAACTGTAACTTATTAGCAAGGTTTATATGTTCTAGATTTAGTATCAATATCATTATTAATCTGTTAATTGGGTGAAATTGAATGGCGCCTAGGAAGGATATCTTGAAGGGTGGTTCGCTTCAAAAGGGCAAATAAGCGGATTTGCTTCTGTCTGAAAAGGGTATTTGTATCAGAAATAATATTTATTCCAAAAGGGGG
>JAVTVY010039735.1:0-19556 GCA_036873755.1 Hanleya hanleyi | reverse complement strand
AAAGCTCACCAATTATCAGTATACGAGTTGTCAGAGCATTTCCATCATAGCTCTCTAGATTTGTATCTAATACCGCTTATGCCGGTGCTAGGGGCCGTGTGGTCATATCATCTAAGTTGCCACATGAACAGGTACAATAAAAGCGTACCTGAGATACAACACATATCACGAATCGTTAGATTCATGGTATGTGCTTTAGAATATATTAACCGGAAGACTATACTGTGAAGTCATGTGGCTCTGCCAATATGTCGGCACCTCTTCCCACTTCCCTTATATGTGTTGTAATTTTTACCTGTATATGGCGAGATTCTGCTGGTGGACGTTTCGTCCCCGAGGCCCGCCCCCTGTACAGACCTTTTGGTCTTTAATATATGTTGGTATTGTGGGAAGTTGATGCTGGGTCGACATCGGGCCTTACAGACTAGTCTTTTGTGTTAAATACCGTCATTTTCATCTGACGACGATACAGCTCACCAATCCCCAGTTTACGAGTTGTCACAGCGAAACAGCTCACCAATTACCAATATACGAGTTGTCAGAGCATTTCCATCATAGCTCTCTAGACTTGTATCTAATACCGCTTATGCCGGTGCTAGGGGCCGTGTGGTCATATCATCTAAGTTGCCACATGAACAGGTACAATAAAAGCGTACCTGAGATACAACACATATCACGAATCGTTAGATTCATGGTATGTGCTTTAGAATAGGTTAACCGGAAGACTATACTATGAAGTCATGTGGCTCTGCCAGTATGTCGGCACCTCTTCCCACTTCCCTTATATGTGTTGTAATTTCACAATGTAGAAATATAATTATATTATAATCACGTGAAGTGTTCCAGGTAGTGTTGATGACAAGGTGAAGTTTGAAATGTTCTTAAGATCTTGTATCCGTCACCAACTGTTATGTTTGTTTGTGTATGAACCCGTCTCAGGCAAATACTGGATGTATCACAAATTGGTTTCATTTGTAGTTTTCTGAATCTGTAAAAAATGTTAGCTACATTCTTTGCTATGCGCGCCGTTTGCGCGCAAAAACACTGAGTTACAGTGAATATATATTGAGTTTTTCAAGAAACAAGTCGAGTTCTCAAATAAAAATGTTAAATTATCGAGCAAATCATTGTTGTGGTGTCTTGTATCGATCTACTCAAGAGTGCTGGAATGCTTGCTCGACCACGTATCTGCGGACAAACGGTAAGCGCAACGTCCATGTTAACTGCCCGTGTAAGCAAGGCACAATTTTCTTTGGATTAAAATACTCACTGGAAAGGTTATAATCAGAGGAAAACGTAGGAATCGTTGAACTTGTTCTGGTTTCGTTTTCGACATGTCATAGCGTGGACAAAATGCTAGGAAAAGTGCACACACTCACCCCGGCAGCACTGGCCAGTCTACGATATCACGCGCCTCACATTTCCACGTTTATTGCTGATTGGACGATGGGCAGTCGTGCACGTGTGAAGCCAACCTGCTCACTGGGCTGATACGCACGCGCAAGTTCTTCAAACAACTGTTGGCAGTTTGGTGTTGAATTTGAACCACGTTCACATGTCCCTTGGAACACAAACCTTACACCCGAGACACTTGCGCGAATGTTACAGACACTTCAGCAAGTAGGCGCCTAGTTATGAGGTTGGGTTTGGAAATCTTACCAGTAGCCGGTGCGAGGAGAGTGCATACATTAACATACGAGACCATCTGCCAACCACTATGCCATCATAGGGTCGAACCCCCGGAAATTGTCTTCCTGCCATCCAATAATAGCAGTGCTCAAAACGGTATTCGTTTCGACAACTTTGACAAAGTTTACTGATGAGAAAAACCAACAGCGGCTATAGTCTCCACTACCTACGTGGAATTACTACAGGGATAGATGTATAATACGCCCGACAAATATATTTTTAAGCATGGCCTCATACGCGCATTAATCTGTCAAACGTATGATATGATCATAAATAACACAAAACATCAAAATAAAGTTCAAAACAAGCCACCGACACAATTTAAATTAGTACTTGGGCCATTTGGTTGAAAAAAACTTGAAAGAAACTTGAACGAATTGATTACATTCTTCAGCGGATGTTGGACAGGGGAGTACTTCGGACGACCCTACTGGGCAGCCTAGGCCAAATTCAAGAAGACTTTATGAGGGATCTCTGCATAGATCCCGATCCCTAACGGGATCTGCATCTGCATAGATCCCTAAAACCAATAAGGTAAATTGACTGGGAAACTATCATTAATGAAGGTCGAATTATCCCCGGCCAAGCCGGCGATATATTCCTAATCCAAGTTTTAATTTGTGACGTTATTATGCCATTTTAGCCTAGTTTTACATCATTGCTGATATATTGTTTTTCTCCCAGTTAACGTATATATATGTATGCAATATTACCTTTAACTCGCTGACAAATTAGATATAAAAAATATCAGCTTCATAACTCTAAATTACTTAATTTTGACCTATGGCGTCAAAATGTTACAATGACATCACGGAACCTTTTGCAGATTGGGTCCACCTTTCAAAGTATTCGCTACACTTTTCTGTGTAGATATCCAATATTTCCTGCTTTAGTCACGAAATGTACGATTCAAACAAAACATTTTGGCATGACTAAAGTGTTTCGCTTTACCAAGAGAGTTTCCTCCTAAAACAATTGATATAATATATACTTGTTTATATAGGGCGGTTAGTTTTCCTGAATTGAACTGAAGCCCTTTAAACGGGGGAGTGACAATGAAAATAATTCGTGTATTCTAATGTAAAGTCGTGTTTAGTAGTCAGTTACTGGATCTCCAACGTTTCGTATATGATTCTGTTACTCTCGTCGCCCTTGGAGATAGATCGCATGGCGCTTCATTCCTTCTTGTGAGAAGGGCTCTATTTGATGAGTATCGGATGTTGTAACTCGGACAGGGTTTTAACAAAAGAATTTCGTTTTCTCAGATTAATAATCCGTCAGCTGTGAGTCATTATTTATTTCGTTGTGTGCGGAGCATCAATTTTTTACTTCGTTGTATGCTGGGCAGCTAAGAAAAGATTGTCTAGATTTTATAGCAATGTGCACGTACTGGTTGAACATCTTGCGACATGATCTCCCATATCTAACAGGCGATTCAACAATACACTTATGTTTATTTGCAATAATTTCTCTCGGATAATGAACACCATAGACTGAATCATACTATTAAGGCACCGTTTCCAATTATCGTTCGCGAATGAATCGTTTATTTCGTCAAATTTTCTCGAAGTCGCGATTTTCCAGTGCACGAGGGAATGTTTTTTTTTCTTCAAAATAAACGATTCATTCGCGATCGCTGTTCGAATGGGTTTTTTTCCTGTTGGCAATCGTTTTTCAATCGAGAAAATTTTCTCGAATAAAAAGCGATATCGCGATTCAATGGTTTTTTAATCGAGAAAATATAAGCGATTGAAAAAAAAAACGATTGAGGATTATAGCCGAAAGTAGTACGGCAAGGTTCAGACTGACTGACCCGCACACACGTTCGAGTTTCTATATCATGCACACTTCAGTCAGACTATAAGTTCGATCATTTTTTCTTCTTCCTTTTCCATTCTTCTTTGCCTTGTGTAAAACTATAGCGTGTTTCGGTTCAGTTGGCGGATATAGATATGATGGGGATATCGAAAGAAATTATATATATACATAGGAATAATGGTGAACGGTATATACATATAATTAAAACTTCATATTTACATATATTTTGTACTAGACCTAGTAGTTCTCTCCCCGCTAAAGGAGGAGAGCGGGGAGAGAACTATACTAGGTCTAATTTTGTACGGGACACAGGCCCGGATATGGTCAGATTGAATCATTTGCACTTGCAATTTCGTCTATTATTTTGAGTATTTCTGTGTTTTAATGCTGGTATTATTCCAGATTTCTTGTGCAGTATTTTTCGTGAACGTTTTTGGCATCTGTGCGTGTTGAAATTTTGAGTTGGTTCGTCAGATTTTCGCTGTTCGCGTGTTATTTTGTCCTAAGATCACCTTTTCCTTGTGTAGATAGATGGCGCTGTATCGAATATAACATTGTCATACGGGGCTTTTGAGTCTTCGAAAGCACTTAATTATTAATATATCGCGCGGACTATTTGTAAAACTGCTTGTTTGTTTGGTTGTGAGAATTAATCTTTTCTGGGGTGGGAGTTTTGTTGTGCGGCTCCCTAAGTGGGAGTCTATAAGTGCAAAACCCCACAGTTGCCTGGCTTGTGGGATATTTGATGGTAGATGAATAGTATATTTCCAATAAATTATGAAAATTTATAAATACAAAGGGAAAATATATATATATGAAGAAATGATTCAAAGAAAATAATGATATTGATTGTTTTTCACAATTTGATGAAAATACACGTATACATTCACCATCAAATATCTCACAAGCCTGGTAATTGCAGTATGGAAAACACTGAAAGTGGGCTGAACGCGGTTTCGCCTTTGGCTAAAAAGGAAACGATGCGATGATGTGTTTCAAAAGGCCTGCATAATTCAGGTCACGTGACTTGGTTGCTGAAGAATCAAACAACGCCCCTCGCCGTGTATGATTATCAGATACTATATGAGAAATGACTGCATTAATATAAAATATGAATATAAAACGTCTTTCTCTGTCCGACAGGTTTTCAAATCCCGCATTTAAATCTTTAATTTTGCACACAAAAAAACGTAATTTTTAACAGATGATCGTACTTGGACGAGAATTTTTTTCTCTCTTGCCAGCTTGGTTAATCCAGAATGAGATGAAATTATATAATATTCAGGTGGTTTCTGGCTTGAGCGTCCCTTTGGAATCATTCATAGTTCATTTATCAAAATGTAAAATTAAAATAAGAAGTATTGTACATATGCGAATCCAACCGTTATATGCGATTCAATCACCATTGTGATATGTATTTAATATAAATATGAAATCACTGCCGCGAATATTCTTATAATCAATAAAATTAACTTGATGGTGATTTTTTGAACTTATTCACATTCCAATAGTTTAAAAACGGTACCAAAACATGAATGGATACCCTTTCCTAATATATGTTTTACAATAACAAAATATACATATTTAATTACACTATTTTTCACCTTAATTAACCTAGAAATTCTCGGCTGGAGGGCTAAGCTATTCTGGGTTATCGCCATGCGCCCATTCACACCTCTATCAAGTCTGTGCCATAATCATTCTAATAATGCAATCAACGACGAACTCAAATCCACTTATGACCTATACCCGGTATTTACAAAAACAAGATATTGTGACTATCATCCTGTATTGTTTATATCAAGTTGCATGAATATATGAGGAAATTATCGGACGTATGAATGGAATGATTGAACATTAGCACATTGTCGGCTCACACGATTATAAACATTATTATAAACATGTAATTTACGCTTCGCCAGAGTAAATCTTAGCGCGGACGTCACAGGAAGCATGGTACAGATATTTGTATAGATATTTCCAGCACACGCCCTACTTCGGCTTGTAGGAGACTATAGATCGTGAATCATATATATTATCCGGTTATCTTACGCATTTATACAGTATAGTATAGTAATATAGGTTTTCCATCGACAAATCCGCAACCAACATTAAATGTAGTTCGCGGGTAGAGCGGCGTACGACGGCAACACGGCCTGTCTGTCAGATATCACTCCGCCTCACGATTCTCTCGCACCTTGAAAAAAACGATTCCCTCGCGATCGAGAACGGATCGCGCATGGGTAAACGATTCAAAAACGATATCGCGAGAGAATGGTTTTTTTCAGAAAAGGTTCAATCGTTTTTTCTCATTTTTTTTCTCGATATCCTCGCGACTGATTCACGAATGATCGTTTTTCAATCGAGAAAATTGAAGAAAAATCGCGACTGAAGAAAAAACGAATAATGGGCTATTCATAGCTACAAGCATATGGCTTTTTCTTCTTTCTTACCTTCAGTAACTTATCACGATGGGAATGATACGCAAAATAACGAAACCGAAAAAGATCGAATGAGAGTGAAATTGGAATGTAGGAAATGACAAGATATATTGCTTGACGACTCGAGTTGCGATAACTTGCAGCCAGGCTTAATTACAGCAATGGTAGACAATGTTAAATCGGGGCCATGTTACTCTTGTAACTAAAACCACGGCATTTCTGCATCATTATATCATACTTCGTTATATCTCTTTTCGTAGCTATTTTTGGATTACAAGACATGCACATGAACTAATTCGATAAAATATCTCAACTCGTTCGTTTTTATCGCTGATGTATCCAGATCGAGATTATAAGACGTGTGGACAGACTGCACACGATTAGGACACTGGATAAGTCAGCCAAATTAAGGGGAAAATTGAGGGCAATCTTGATCGAAGGAAATTTTCCTAATTCTTGAATTTTTCATTTATTAAATTTTCTTCGAAACAAAAAAATGATAAATCAGTGAAATAAAATAGGTGAAATGAAATAGATTGCGCATCTGCCTAAAAATGACCCCAAAATGGTAAGCTACGAAGTCGCAAAGATTCGTCCCTCGGTTTTTCTCCGAGAAAGGAAGACCAGATAGGGTTAAGACACAAGAACGGTAATTTTCCGCTTGGAAAGACTTGGTATTTTTCCATTCAAGTATGTACACGTAGCAGCCTGTCAATATACGTAAAAAAAACATAATTCATCAGCATAGTAGTCGTAAGGAAAAGATACTTTACGATTGATGGCTCACGAGAAAAAGCGTAATATGACCCAAGTGCATGAACCAAGCTGCTGAATGTATTTATAGCAGTTCAACCGCCAGACCAAAGGATGGTTACCCATTCAGCCCAAATCAGGCCATCGGCATGTGGATAAAACAAATTATTTCAGTGAGATCTCCCCAAAATATGTATTGTATAAGCGACTCCGAAATAAGTTTAGATCGCAATCAATGACATGTCTGGGAGACTGCCCGCGTCATGTCATGCTGAAACTAGACTACATGTATGTTCATTATTTATGCTTGTTTTTTACCATATCTCAGTAAGATTCCTGTTTTGAGTAGAACAATTCAAACTTTTAGAAACGAAAAAAGGAAGGAAAATATCAAAAAGGAAAATATGAAATTGGGTCAACATGTATTTCCTCCACATCCTATACCAAGCTCTATCAGTCAGTTGAGATTGTACTTAACGGAAATGCGAAATTGTGTAGTTCATAGATCCAGAATTCAAATATAAGATTGTCTGTAACATCGTCTGAAATGGAAAATAAACACATTTCGAATGCTGATGGAATTTGCAATAGCTGGTGAGTTATTATTCAATTATCGTTCGAAGTTCAATCGCGATTCAACCACGATATCAAATTTCTAGAAATCGTGAGTTTCCAAGGTGCGATGGTATGGTATTAGTTCTTCAAAATGGTCGAGTGAAACGTTGAGAAGTGATAATTACAACACAGATAAGGGAAGTGGGAAGAGGTGCCGACATACTGACTGCGTCACATGACTTCACAGAATAGTCTTCTGGTTAACCTATTCTAAAGCACATATCAAGAATCTAATCTATTCTATTATGTGTTAAAATCCTTTGTGCACGCTGGTCACCTTAATCGCGTGTGGCAACTGAGATGATAAGTGATCGCACGCTCTAGCACCGGCATGGCGGTATTAGATACAAATCTAGAGAGTTATGATGGAATGCTCGACAACTCGTATGGTCATAATTGCGGAGCTTGTTTCACGACAACTCGTACATTCTGTCTGCATTCATTCTTAATTGAGAATATTGTCTTTAATATAAAACGATATTTCGATTCATTGCTTTTTCAGCCGTAGAAAGCTATTTCGAAAACATCCATTCCGGATCAATCCTGCAAATAAATTGACCAACAATACGTATGCATATGTTTAAAAAACCCAACAACACAGAAACATATGATAGGTCATCAACTTTGTTTTGCAGGAATTTTACTCATACACCAGCTTTGCTTATTTCCCTAGGATCAAAAACCGGAACACAGTTTTAAGCAATCTAAACCTGTGCATGAATTGGAAATTATGCGTAACCCGCCTAGAACAAATACGCACGGCAGATATTTTTATTTCTGGAATTTCATCGGAGGAATGTTTGCATCCTAGAATCACATCTCGTCTTGCTTGTTGTCATAACTATTTGCCGATACTTTGGCTGGCAGAAAAAAATACTATTAATATTTTCTCCAAACTTCTTTAAACCCCACGATATATAACAGAAAAAAGAAGGTATTCCTACACCTATGGTTTATTACCATTTTCATTGTTATTCTAGCATGTTCCGGCTTGCAGAAACATGCAAGTGATACGGTTGTCGGACTTGTCCATCACCACCTCCTACATGATCACGAAATATAATAACATAGGAAAATTGCAAATCTAGAATGAACATATTAAGATCCAATATCGATAACAAACGGTATCGGATTCTTTCAATCATTCACAATCCAGACCGTCGGAAAGTCTGCTCCCTGACAACGTCAAAAAGTATATTTAACAATCGATTGTGTATTTATTTATTTATTTATATCGAAGGATAATCAACGGCCCAGACAACCCACTTACATGCTACGTACATTTCTGGTGCAAAGCTTCCCGGCCACACGATTTTATGACAGTTCCACCGCGACAAACTCAATATGTCGTTGCATTGTTTCGCGATTAATAATCCAATAAAATCGAGATGCCGGCTAATGTAATTACAAATAACCTGTTCATTCCTCCACGAAATTTTCCGTCGCTTCAATTTGATCCATTTTCCGTTAACGCCTCTATTGCTCGATTTCTTCTGTTATGTTAACTTTAGTCACCATTCATTTCCAAGCGAAATAAAGAAGTGGCATAACCACGTACCGTAGAAAAAACGATAACCGGTAACTGCAGAGGAAGGACAACTTAAACTGATGAGTCTGCTAGCTATCTCTTAATTGTACAGACCTGGAGCTCTCATGCAATAATTCCATTACAGCTCTCAGTGTGAATGCTGCAGATTTACCAGTTACGTGAGTAGTAATGCGATATTTTAAATTTCTTTATTAAATTTAGAGCTTACTAAATTGATTTACCAACTAATCAAAGCACATCTACGGACTATTCGATACAAGGTGAAGGTCGTTGATTCACTACATAGTATTGTGCATTGTCTCGGCCTGTTGGCTACTTGAGTACGCGGCTGCCATGTCCTTTTGATTCTATAAAAGTTGTTACTGTCCTCCTCAATGTAAAGTGTGGTGAATGACAAAGAACGGCGCTCCGATATAGATATATTTTAACACTATCTACTACTTGAATCACGAGAGTATAAATATGTGTACCAAAAAGGATGCGCAGGCATAATTTAATCATTGGAATGAACATTATGTGCCTCTATTTCCGTATATTGATTTTGTATTCTTTCGCCAGGGAATCAAACATGGAGAAGCCAAAGGAATCAAACAAAAGCCGTGGACATTGGGGCAGTTGGACGGAATTTCTCATGTCCATGATTGGATGTATGGTGGGCCTGGGTAACATCTGGAGGTTCCCCTATCTATGTTATTCCAATGGTGGCGGTATGTATTCATATTATCTCCGTCTTGATATTATCTGTGCATCACAGTGGATTTTGGACATTCCTTACATGTACTTCTAGTTTAATTTACCAGAAAGAGCTGCACGATCCTTTATCAAAAAATTAGGAATACGTTTTACTTATGATTTGCAGACCTAAATCAGTTCGACTGCGAGGTAATTAATCACGAATATACCCATTCACGAACTATCAGGAGTTAACACCAAGCACATGAAGCAAATGTATCAAATGACACCCCTCCTCCCCCACCCAACCGCACCTTTAACACTGTCTTGCCTTGGCGATTTGGGATGTATTGCAGCGTTGGTGCAGGAGTAAGGTGGGCTGATTCGAAGCCCCTAAATGTTTCCTTTGACCCTTCAAACCGAAATGGGAACAGAGAACAATGTTTTCCCTGGTTGAATAGTGTATATGCCGCTGAAAGACATCGCTCAAATTAACTTTGATCATCTCGGTTGGATTTCAGTCCGTTCATGTATCGCCACTAAAGAGGTTCAGTATGTATTATCCTGGATATGTCTCCCGACATCGATACTAATTTTGATTTGAGGTTTGACTTTTTGGGAGATAACAATCACTCCAGCGAATATTTGAATTGTCTAAAGTCGAAAAATAATGCAGAAAATGGAAAATTTTGGAGCACCTGTCAGTCAAAAAGGAAGGTTTCTCGGATAAACCGCACTCATTGGTCATATAATTAATTCGGTCCAAAGAGAACCGTTCTGTCTATCAGATACTATCAGTAGTGCTCTTGGATACACACCTCCCAAATTCGAAACCAGAACCAGGGATCTCGACCACAACGACCGTCATTGTAGAGATGCCATCTGTAGACGACAGAAATGCTCCTGCACCGTCTCCGGCAAAACGTGAAAAATTTGCTGATTCAGCCGTGCATGTTCCGATTTGTGGGAAAACTGTCATCGTTAAAAAACTGCCCTCTAGTAATCTATCTAATATAACTAACAGTGCTGAAGCTCACGCAACAGTGCATGCTACTCTTTAAAGACCCCCTCCCCATTCCGTTGACATGGTTAATAAAGCTTAAAAGTTAGTCAGACGTTAGCAATTGGCAGTTCGCTATTCGAGGGGACCAGCAATTATGTATGCATGCATGGATAAATAAATATATGAATGTGATAATACGAGTATTTCAAACTTCAAACTAGCAAGAGAGAGTGCTCTATGAGTTGATTTATTCAGTTCCCATACTGGACGCAAAGGAGTGTAATTCTATGAGCGCTGTTGAATCGGGTTCGAATAGAGGCCTGACGCACATTGCTCCCAGTGGTCAACATAACAGTGATAACTCAGAGAAAAACCTGTCTTTCGTGTATGAATACTACCTAAAATCTGGGATAGAGAATCCATTCTCTGTACCTGATGGAATCCACAAATGTCAGAACAAACTAGTTGTTGCTGTCTCCCTTTCTGCATACCAGATGGAACCGGGACAATTGGTGTTCTCTGATATGGTAACAATCCGCTGTGCATATGATGTTTTACCATCGGGTCCGTTGGTTTGCGGGCTGTGATCCGTGCACATTATATAATTTCAAGAAAAAGAAACACTGTACGAATATAGCAGGGCGAGTAATCAACGAACTAATTTACATAAAATTAATCTACAATATTTTGGACTCACCGATTTTCAGCCTCCAGCAATTTGTTTCAGGCGATGTAGAATCGGCCGTACCCGATTAACTCACGAACATTTACTAAAAACGTAACGTGTATTCCATGCCACGAAGATCTCACAGTGAAACATATTCTGATCGACCGTATAGATTTTAAGATGGCAAGATATTCTTTTGTTATCAAGCAGCTAGTTTAGAAGATATTTTAGGTTATTTGAGAGAAATCGGTTTGTTGTATAAGTTTTAATGTATGTGCATGTTTTTGATGTGTTGTGTTGAATACATCTGGATTGCTGGGCTGTTGACTTGCTTTTGTTGGAATACTTAGAATTTAGTTTTACTACCTCTATCGCTCTCCTTATCTGAATATCACCCAACTGTAGAGCTTGCCTGTCCCTTCACATTGCCCGACAGGCCGAACCGGTGCATCGGTTTCTTTTTTACCTTCAGGCTTAACCTTTTCTGGCCTTAAGTGCCCCTAGTGAACCTTCCTCTGGTGCTCTGAAATTGAGAAATATAGAAAGCTGAACCACCGATCTGAGGATCACTCCTAAATAAAAATGGCGCACATGTGTTGCTACCAGAAAAGCTATGTTTTCGTTTTTTTCTCCAATATTGTTTGATTTTCTGCGGATAAAATTGCACAAAAGCTCTTTTATTTCACTTCAGATGGTTATTTACTAACTTATCTTGCAGCTTTGCATAGAAAATTGTGTAGGTAAACTTGTCAAAAAATCGACCCAAAAATGCCGTTTGAGCATTTACATTCTTCATAAATTTTCTCGAGAGATTGACCGAATGAAATAGTGTCAAGTATTTTATGAAAGCGGACGGGAATCAGCTCCACTCCCAGGCTGCGGTACTTATCATACCTCCCAAGCCAAATATGGTTGAATTAAATCTGGAAATATAACAGGACATACAACAAAGATAAAGCGTCGTTCATTTTTTTTGTGCTATTCCAGGTGCCTTCTTGATTCCGTTCTTCGTGTTCCTGATAATAAGCGCCGTACCTTTGGTATTCCTGGAAATGTCATATTCCCAGTTTGCTAGCCTAGGACCGGGCCGGGTCTGGAGAATTTCGCCTCTTTTCGAAGGTAAGTGGAGGGAGCCCAGAACTATATTGTGCTAGTCTGAGCATACATTCATGCGCTATGGTTTCATGTTTCTTTGTGATTTTCCAAGTTTAAACCACATTAAAAACTAATGAACAAAAAACTACATGCGTGGGTATATCTCGGGGAGACTTACAGTAACAGGGAATATAATATTAACTCTCAAAGTAATGTGGACAATCATTTGGGTAAACAAGCCGTGATTGCGTCATGTTAGATAGGGCCTGAGCTAATTAACATTCACGTAAGAGATCGTTTCCATTAATCGTTTTTTCTTCAGTCGCGATTTTTCTTCAATTTTCTCGATTGAAAAACGATCATTCGCGAATCAGTCGCGAGGATATCGAGAAAAAAAATGAGAAAAAACGATTGAACCTTTTCTGAAAAAAACCATTCTCTCGCGATATCGTTTTTGAATCGTTTACCCATGCGCGATCCGTTCTTGATCGCGAATCTTCAATCGCGAGAGAATCGTTTTTTTCAAGGTGCGAGAGAATCGTGAGGCGGAGTGATATCTGACACATAGGCCGTGTTGCCGTCGTACGCCCCTCTATCCGCGAACTGGGAACTACATGTAATGTTGATTGCGGAATTGTCGATGGAAAAGCCTATATTACTATACTATACTGTATAAATGCGTAAGATAACCGAATAATATATATGATTCACGATCTATAGTCTCCTACAAGCTGAAGTAGGGCGTATGCTGGAAATATCTATACACATACCTGTACCATGTTTCCTGTGACGTCCGCTGTCAGATTTACTCTGGCGAAGCGTAAATGACAAAATTACATGTTTATTTAATAATCGTGTGAGCCGACAATGTGTTAATGTTCAGTCATTCCCTTCATACGTCCGATAATTTCCTCATATATTCATGCAACTTGGTATAAACAATACAGGATGATAGTCGCAAATCTTGTTTTTGTAAATACCGGGTATAGGTCATAAGTGGATTTGAGTTCGCCGTTGATTGCATTATCAGAATGATTATGGCACAGACTTTATAGAGGTGTGAATGGGCGCATGGCGATAACTCAGAACAGCTTAGCCCTCCAGCCGAGAATTTCTAGGTTAATTAAGGTGAAAAATGGTGTAATTAAATATGTATATATTGTTATGGTAAAACATATATTAGGAAAGGGTATCCATTCATGTTTTGGTACAGTTTTTAAACTATTGAGATGTGAATAAGTTCACAAAATCACCATCAAGTTAATTTTATTGATTATAAGAATATTCGCGGCAGTGATTTCATATGTATATTAAATACATATCACAATGGTGATTGAATCGCATATAACGGTTGGATTCGCATATGTACAATACTTTTTTATTTTAATTTTACATTTTGATAAATGAACTATGATTGATTCCAAAGGGAAGCTCAAGCCAGAAACCACCTGAATATTATATAATTTCATCTCATACTGGATTAACCAAGCTGGCAAGAGAGAAAAATTTCTCGTCGGAGTATGATCATCGGTTAAAAATTTCGTTTTTTTTCGCAAAACAAGATTTAAATGTGGGATTTGAAAACCTGTCGGACAGAGAAAGACGTTTTATATTCATATTGTATAGTAATGCAGTTATTTCTCATATAGTATTATACACGGTGAGGGGCGTTGTTTGCTGCCTCAGCAACCAAGTCACGTGACCTGAATTATACAGGCCTTTTGAAACACATCTCCGAATCGTCAAGGTTTCCTTTTTAGCCAAAGGCGAAACCTTGATCATCTTGCCAAGCAAACCGCTTTTCCCTTATATATTTTCCCTTTGTATTTATTAATTTTCATAATTTATTGAAAATAAACGTATTCATCTACCATCAAATATCCCACAAGCCAGGCAACTGTGGGGTTTTGCACTTATAGACTCCCACTTAGGGAGTCGCACAACAAAACTCCCACCCAGGGAGCTCCAGAAAAGATTAATTCACACAACCAAACAAACAAGCAAAACAATAATGACAGTTGTGAAAAGTTTTACAAATAGCCCGCGCTATATATTAATAATTAAGTGCGTTCGAAGACTCAAAAGCCCCGTATGACTATGTTATATTCAATACAGCGCCATCTATGTACACAAGGAAAATGGTGATCTTTGGGCAAAAAAACCACACGAACAGCGAAAATCTGACGAATCAACTCAAGAGAGAGAGAGAGAGAGAGAGAGAGAGAGAGAATTAAGGTTTAACGTCGCATTCAGCAATATTTCAGCTATATAGCGACGATCAAACAAAATTCTAAGTATTCAATTAAAAAACCCGGTAAACTAATGCGTTAAAACAGGTACAAACATTATGAACTCAAAATTTCAGCACGCACAGATGCCAAAAACGTTCACGAAAAATACTACACAAGAAATCTGAAACAATACCAGCTTTAAAACACAGAAATACTCAAAATAATAGACGAAATTGCAAGTACAAATGACTCAATCTGACTATATCCGGGCCTGTGTCCCGTAAACAATATATGTAAATATGAAGTTATAATTATATGTATATATCGTTCATCATTATTCCTATGTTTATATATATATTTTTTTCAATTTCTTTCAATGTCCCCATCGTATCTATATAACCGTCAACTGAACTGAAACACGCTATAGTTTAACACAAGGCAAAGAAGAATGGAAAAAGAAGAAGAAAAAATGATAGAACTTATAGTTTGACTGAAGTGTTTATGATATATAAACTCGAACGTGTATGCGGGTCAGTCAGGCTGAACCTTGCCGTACTACTTTCGGCTATAATCCTCAATCGTTTTTTTTCTTCAATCGCTTATATTTTCTCGATTAAAAAACCATTCAATCGCGATATCGCTTTTTATTCGAGAAAATTTTCTCGATTGAAAAACGATTGCCAGCAGAAAAAAACCCCATTCGAGCAGCGATCGCGAATGAATCGTTTATTTTGAAGAAAAAAACCCATTCCCTCGCGCCTTGGAAAATCGCGACTTCGAGAAAATTTGACGAAATAAACGATTCATTCGCGAACGATAATTGGAAACGGTGCCTAAATGTACGTTCTTTCAACAGGTACATGTATATACATTGGTTTATGGAGAAGTGTAACTAAAACCAGTCAACATAAAAAGATGTGTACTTTTTGTGCACGGTATTTTGCTATGAGTTTACAATAACAAATTCTCCTGACATCAGCAACGTACAATACAATAGTCAGATAGTGGTATATATCCATGTACAAATAGCAATCAACTTTATTCGTAACCTTATTTCTGATTCTGTCGCTGACAGATTCTTTGTCACTGATTCAGGAGAAAACAAATATAATGATATGATATAATAAATACTCTTGACCAAAGAAGACGCTTGTCCTATTTTCAATTTGTCATTTTGGGCTTTATGTGAAAAAAAAAATATATATATTAATTGTCGCCTATTCTAAATAAAACGATTGTTTGTTCCATAAAAATGCTAGATTTGTTAGACAGGCAATCCCTCATCCATACACTGGAGACCAAATTACTTGCAATAGCCAAGTCTGATGATATTGATGGCTTAATTCGACGACTTATCTGTATGATGGTTTAGAGAATAACTTAACAGCAACGACTCAACCAACATACGTTATTATTGATTAGTTTATATAAACTGATATGGTAACACAAGCGGTGGGTCGGATTATTATGCGTTCAACACAAATCATGCGAAATGCTGAACTACTGTGAGCCTAGCGTTTTACATGTGTTTCTAATACCTGTTTATAATTACTTATACTTAAAATAATTTTCATTTGTTTCAGGAGTCGGTGTAGGGATGATAACATTAACGGGCATCATTAGTATATATTATAACGTGATCATAGCCTGGGTAGTGTACTACCTCTTCATGTCCTTCACGACCGTCCTACCGTGGAGCACTTGTCACAACGAATGGAACACCCCGGCATGTACAATTCGTGTTCACAGAGATAATACGTCATTTTCTGAAAACGACACAATCAATCCTGCTGAAAGTATGCGAGCGCTACACGGTGGATTGCCTTACAAGTTCATAGCTGATGCGAATGCGAGTGATGTCTTAAACGGAACTTCTGTAAATATTACCAACAGAACACCATCAGAAGAGTTTTGGGAGTAGGTGTCACCCAGTGTTCTCCCCCTCCCAGCATGATCCATGATTCTCTTAGTATATGACATATTGTGATATTTTACTTTTGCTGTTTATCTATCAGAAGTCATTTTAAGACACAACAGAATAAATGCATTATGTGGAGGATCAGAGCGACAACTATTGGATGTTGTCCGCTAGTCAAACCCCGGTTAAGACCATAACCTTGCAATATCGTCCGTCCAATGCTTTTTGGTTATTTCTCATATCTGAAGGGTGTCAATTAACAATCCGGATGATGGCGCTTTGACATCCCTGGAGAATTTGCAATATCCAAGATGACCGCCTATATGGCCGCCAGAGTGGCTATATGACCAAATTAATGACTGTAGATCAAGTAGGATGATGAAATGTGTGTCTCTTCTTGGGGTTTTGCGGTCAAAGATACAATTTCCTTCACCTATCTTCGACATTGCATTTGGTGTCTTGTGGCACACTATATATTAACTTGTAGATAAATATCCCCAGCTGAGTAAAAAATAAGATAGAAATGAATGATATAGCCTCTGGCTGATGCACTATATGAACTTTGAGATCGCTTCTGTCGCCGTTAGCTCACATCCATAAGTTATCAAAAGTAAATCAAATTCATTTTCTTCGTACTCAGTTTCGCCTATTTCAACATTCTTTGTCCATTGGTTCTGAAAATTTCCAATTCGATGTCACCTACAGAACACACACGAAAGCTGCGCACAGCTTTACCTACATCTGCCTGTTAAACAAGGCTGTTCAGTGGCACATCCACATGTGTGAATCATCTCAAGGATTTGAGCATGTGCTGATTGC
The DNA here is from genome assembly GCA_036873755.1 of Hanleya hanleyi. Classification (NCBI taxonomy): domain Eukaryota; kingdom Metazoa; phylum Mollusca; class Polyplacophora; order Lepidopleurida; family Hanleyidae; genus Hanleya; species Hanleya hanleyi. Next base: position 2,286 of record JAVTVY010039735.1, on the reverse strand, counting down.
GTGTTATTCGGCACAGTGACCGGAGATAGAAACTTCAGATGTTCATCTTTGCACATAGTCTGTAACTTCTATATCCGGGGGTGTTGTTCAAGTGCAGGCCAGTATATGCGTACCATTCATATGCACTTTTAGACGTGCCGTCAGTACATTTGCACTCGTAGAGTGCCGCCGCAACAGAAGTAGCTTTTGCAGTGATGTCACGTTAGCCTTGGAACCACCTAGTTGTGTGTATGGCCTTTCGTGAGAAGTAATGCCCCATCGAATGAGCTACCTTGTCAGATCCAGAAAGAGCCTAACTAGCCAGAAGATGTGGAACAATCTCCGAATTTTTTGGTGGTTGTTCCTATGTTAACCATGGCTCGTTTTGAGCTGCTACTCTCCATCAAAACAGTGCAAGATAATTTGCTCTGATGGTAGTGGTGGACGAGTAAGACGTACACATCGTGTTATCTGATATCGCTCTGATTGACCGGCCTCCTCGATTGACAATGAGTTCCAATGGTAACGGACTCCTCGCGGGCAGTCTTCAAGTTATGTATTCGTATCAAAATGCCCCTGTTTATCTCTTGCGGAACAGGCTTGCTTCCTGTTATCAACAGACAGTTGTCATACCTGTCACTATCACCCTAGAGATCCTTCCTTCTTTGTCATACCTGTCACTATCACCCTAGAGATCCTTCCTTCTTTGGGACAGTTATTATGGTCAATCCGTTGGATTGTGTTGTCTGTTACATTAAGAATCACTTGCTATTGACGGAGATGAGCAGTTAAGCCTAAATCTGCGTGCATGCGAAACGCGCGGCCACTCCTTGTCACGCCTTTGATGCTGAATTCATGGCAGAGAAAAGCAAGGTATACTTCCCATTGCACCATTTACTTAAGATGTAGTTTATGGAGCCGTTAACATAGTCTTGAACCGTACCAAATGATAGCCACTATATGGTTTGTGGTTTACCTAGTGTTCGAGGTTTGAGTTTATCTTTTATTAGAAGCGTCTGGTTCGTCATTCATAATTCAGCCGTCGTCCACTAAAGAATATCCGCGTCTATAGTGCAAATAACTTTTCCATATTCCATTTAACAGCATTAGCACCAAATTCAAAAGGACAATCATAGTATACATACACATAGGCTAGCTTCCTGCAAAAGAAGCGGTCAACAGTTCGACTCTCTGTCTTTCGCATGAGCAGCCTTGCGAGGTGGCATTTCCTTCTTGTGGGAGGCGAGTCAAGGAGAAAGGCCGTCATGTCTGTCATATCTATCACACCCTAAATATGCCGAAAACAGATGTGTAAACTACGATCCCATTTTTTCCTGACCGATGGATTGAGAGAAATATGCCGACAAGCTTAACTGGCCCATGCACAGGCCTCATGGTTTCAATGATCATATCCGAACACACGCCGTTCCAAAACCCAGGGTTGTGATGCATCACGTCTTTACCTTTCAGAAATTTTATCAAGATATCTACAGGCAGACGTTCCATTGAACGCAAATAGTAGTGCCCTTAGTTAGCACAGTTAATATGTCCAGCTGCAAAAGAAAGCATGGCATCATTGGTCTCACTGCCAACAGTTGTAATGGTCAGTCTACATCTCGTTCAGCCCTCTCACAAACCATCCGTATTTAATATTCCAACTAAGTTACGTGCGCAACGATCACGCCATTGGTCAAGATACAGACTTGTACTGGTGAGAATCTTTGTTAGCCAAATATCATCAGTTGTGACTATTACCTGATATTAGAATGAGCTTATTACATCCAAAATAGATGATTTGATGACGCCACAGTGACGTCAAATTCAACAAATATTTTTTTTTGTCGATTTGTAGGTTAGATTTTCCGATTTTTTTTGTGTTCATGCTATTTTTGCCGAAGAAAAATACAGTAAACACGGAACTGATGTGAAATAAACGTTCTGCACGATCCCTTGTTCGGAGGGATACAAAAATAGGCTTCAAAATGACCCTAATATCATAGACTATTATGTCATGGAGTGTATTCATACATTTTTCTCGTTTCGGAGATAGTATGGAGAGTTTGGTAGTGAGACCATAATGGATATATCTATGACGGACACCTTGAAGTCCATATATATGGCCGTGCGAGAACGTCCAGATGATTATCAATGAAGAGACTGTCCCAAGTACACAGTCACACTAAACTCATGGTATTAGATCCATCAAATGTCCATTTATTGCCGAAAATGGGCCTGAGTCCTGTTGGCGGCCATCATGGATGTATCAAATTCCTCAAGAGTGCTGATATGGCATCATCCAGGTTCTCA